>CAJQZM010042261.1:0-23518 GCA_907164665.1 Colias nastes | reverse complement strand
CGTGCGCAGACAAACTTTCTGGTTTTATGAAATATTGTGCGCCTGGCAGAAGCGGGCTCTAGGACTAAAACATTTTATATAGAAAAAAAATATCTGCCCGTTCCGAATTTTTATTGTTTTTAAATGGATGTATAATTATTTATTAATTATGTAGGTGTAAGGTGTTTCTGTATAAAATCTGTTTAAGTGACGTTCCCAAAAACAACAACTCAATTCCTTTTTTTTTTCGTTTGGTACCATGGACCTAAAAGAAAGGTCCTTTTTTTTTAGTTCCATGTTTGGTACGTTTTGTGACATCACTTATTGAAGGATTTTCATTAATTCGTGTCGTAGAAATTCAACAGTGATTCATTTCATATCTATTAATTATCGTGTATATATTTAATGTATTTTTCAATGTAGATAAAAAACTAGAAAAAATTACACGTGTAAGGAAACTTTTAATATTTAAACATTTTAGCGTGTAAGTTTAAACTTGAAACTGAAAAGGCACAGAAATGATTTCTATTCGATTTAGTTTACCAAAAAAGAAATAAAACTTCTGGCTACTCTTTAGCCTATCTGACAATACAACGTAGAATTACAACCCGGTTACAATATCTGTGGACCTCGCTGGAATGCGGAGCCCCTTCCCGTTCCCCTTTACCTCCCCGCGCTCGCCCGCGGCGCGTCAGTACGGTTAGCAATTTCGTTGCGTTCTCGACGTGACGTCATCGACGCCAGGTCCACAGATATTGTAACCGGGTTGTACACGTAATCCTTGGGTTGGATAGCCTGGAATTGTATTGCTCTGGCCAATGTCGCTAAAAATTGAGGTATGCATTTTCTTATATACATGTATGCCTTTTGCCATACAAATATTTTAGTTTTTTAGTAGGTACAAGACCCAATTGATAACTACATATTTATTTAATTTTAAGCATCGTCGGATGTTGACAAAACCTAGGGCAAAAGCTACAATTCTTATAATTTCAATTCTTAAATTGTAATTCTAGTAAAATAACATAAGCTACAACACCACGAAGTTTCATCAATATCCATTCAGTAGTTATGGCGTGCAACCAAAACATGAGAACTTTCGCATTTTTATTATTAGTATATATTATACACTTATAGATTTCACAAGGTCACGGATAGATTGACGACTACCATGCTCGCTGCAAAGTGTTCGAAACGTCGGGTTAAATAAATGAATAAATCTCGTCTTAGATATTTTAAAAATATTTTACCGATTAGAAAAATACCGGATATCGTTTTAATTAATCATATTTATATATTATATTAATGTGAATCTTTAGATATAATATGTTTGTTGTTTTGATAATATTATGACAATCACACAATACTATATTCTTATAAGTTCATAACACTTATAAGTTAAAATCATCCCAGATTAATGTTAAAGTAGTACTTTTTCAAACAGAAACTTTTAAAGCCATTCTTATGTTAAGTCCTTTAGTTTACGTAAGGTTATCTCACCAACGATTAAACAAAGTACTGATCCAATGTTCCAACTTTCGCAAGCTTTTCGTGTTTCTTAAAACAACAATAATGTCTTTAACCAAGCTTTATGTACTCAGTTGTTTATCTCTAGTTATTACTTAATGGCTTATTTGAAAAGTTTTCTTTGAGACCTTAATGTTTAACATGTGTATTTCATACTAGCTGTGCCCTGCGTTTTTACCCGCATTGCTCCGCTCCTGTTGGCCTTAAGGTGATGATATATAGCATATAGCCTTCCTCGATAAATGGGCTATCTAACAAGGAAATAATTTTTCAAATCGGACCAGTAGTTGCTGAGATTAGCGCGTTCAAACATACAAACTCTTCAGCTTTATAATACTATAGTAGAGATTAGTATAGATTTGTTTATTTTCAAACATTGTGAGTTTAATAGAATCAAGATATATTATTAAGCATTTGCTCTATGGCTCTACGTGTTGTTTTATGAGTACTAGGACCGCCCGGTGGTCGAGATTCGACCCTTTTAATGTTTACGATCCTCAGGTGGATTCCACTGCACGTATCGCGATGAAACATACATTAGACAAATCGGTATTGTTTTATACCTCACTGAGAGTGATGGTCGGCCCTTCGTTTATTATTATTATTATTAATATATTACGACGACACTTTCATTTTAAGCGAAATCAAAAAACTGGAGCGATAATAATAATTTATTAATGTACTGTACTGTACTGTAATCTCAAAAGATTTTAATAACAAGTTAATGTTAAGGTAATTATCTTTCTAGAAAACTTAACTCATCTATTCTGCAGTTCTGCATTTCATCCAATTATACTTTACCATATTTATCTTTTCGTATTTTAATTGAGATTGAAGTGATAATAAGGATGAAAGAGGTTTAATGCAAAATGAAAGGAGTGGTATGAATGAAATTAGCCATTTGAATAATTTCAAAAGCAAGTGATTAATCGGTCGTTAATAATTAAAGTATATTAATTTAGCATTTCATAACAAGATTTTTTTTTAATAAAAGTGATTTAAAATGGCCTTGATGATAAGTTTTTTTATACACGGGTTTTATAACAAGGTTTTGTGAAGTTCGCTTATACCGTGGATTAAATTGTGTTACGTATTGTAGTTAGTACCATATCTTCTTAATTTTCAATTGTGAGTTTTGAAAAGGAAATCTGTTTACGCGTCTGTCTGTGAATTATCACCAAGATAAACACAGCATACTTTTATAGAAATAAATGTATGCTACGGAAAAATCCTGCTGTTCCCATACCTAAAAATTCTAACACTAGAATTATTGAAAACAATAGGTATTGCAAAGAAACGTATCTACTGAGTTATTAATAAAAAAACCTTTAATTCACTGAAATATAAGTAGTTAGAAATTAATATTATGTAACTCTATCGCTTTCGATTGGAAAAATTCGCATTTTAATTATTATTTCGAAACTGTAATTGCCAATTAGCGTGTTTCGTGTAGGTGCAACCTATCGTCTCATTTAAATGTAAATGACTTTTAACCACTTATATTTTTTATATCGTAATAGTATGTAGCATCGTATGATATTAAAATTTTCTATGAGATATTTTGCACTCTATGTATTCGTTTGTGCGTCTAGATAGGTAATTATAATAATTATAATGAGGATAAGTATAAGTTTGGATTACTCTGAATTAAGTAAGAAAAACAAATATGTACTTACTTACTGACTAAATTGGCACAATGACCCAATAAGTGTACCCGTAGTAACCTACGTCGATTACAGCTTCCATTTGACTCTATCCTGCGCCATCTCTTGTCAAGAAAAATAAAAACAATTAGACTCCTAGTGTGTAACCTACAAATTGTTTCACTTTTAAAGGGTTTCTGATCAGATAAGCCTTGTAATTTTTGAAATTGAAGTTAAGTCGACACTCGACTCTAACAAATTTTATGTTAAAATAATTTTAGTTAAAATTTGCTTTATTAATATTATTTATTAAATGTTGGGAGTGTTGATTGTGTGAGGTTTGGAAAATCAAATAAAGCAGAGTTCGATCAACCTCGAAACCATTAATTATACGAGTTTCAGCTAACTAATGCGATTATTGCAAAATTTACGAAGTACGAATAAACTTTTTATACTTTACCACAATACGATAAATCCTTGAAATGGATATTTATTTAAATCTCAATTAATAACAAATACCTAATACCCTTATATAATAGTTTTTGTAGGCCACGTTGGTATTTTTTATATTTTTTTGTTAGAAATTTCAACATAATCGACTTATTACATTTTTAAGTCATAAATAATGTGTTAAGTAACTTTTCTGTACGATGTTATGTAAATGAGTCCTTGAAAGAAAACGTTATATCACATAGTAGGTACATAATATTATAAGTTAAAATTTATCTAGTCAAAAAGAACATAAAAGACTGGAAAATAATAGCGACAAACCTCTTAGTTTGTGTTAAACATCGTGTGAAAATCTGTTATTTTAAACATTGTTGATATAATAACATGACCTCCCATCATGGATGGATTTAGGAACCATCACGCTGACCAAGTGTCAGCGTGATGGTTCCTAAATCCATTGGAGGTCTCGCTATGTGCAGCAATGACTCTATTATACTAGTAGACGCGGCATACGCCAACATCATTGCACTAAAAAACAGCGTAATTAATACATACCTACTTACTAACGCATTATCACCAATACAGTTGTTCTCTCTTTCACTCTCACGCACGAGACATAATACATGTCTCACTCATGTACTTCGTAATAACAACTGCCGATTAAAATATAAAAAGAACGTCCAGCCACGACGCTGAATGGTGCGTGACTAAGTGAAACTCGGGCACTTAGCTGAGTTTTTTCTTGCCAAAATAGAGAGCGGGTAACGTATCTAGCTTTTTTATATATCATAGATGTGCAGTCATAATATTTTACATTTGAATATTTTCAATGTTATCATACATTCACTGAATTATATAACGCACACTACATACCTATATCTTTCAGAATAAATATAAGCGCGGCTAACAAATATGGTTTCAATCCTTTTAGAGCTGTGTAAAGATTTTTGTAAAGTGCTGGATGTATGGAAGCCCATTTTCCCGCAACTGTAAAGGCTTTTCTTTTCTTCTTTCCCCTTATTTCTAGTGTGTCAAGCGTATCCACTATATCTTATAAAGTAGGTTACGCAATCAAAAAATTGAAACTTGATAAATAACACCGTCCTTGAGGTATTTAAACACGTAACATATGCATAAACGAATATAACTGATAACTTAACATTTTATATAATACAACGCACATCTAAGAATGAAGAATAGGTAATATTCCTTGGAACAGATACTTAGTCATTTAATTTCATAGCCAATTTAAAAGCTACCTATATAATATTATGCCAAGAAGAATATTGTACGCACCTAAAAAATAAAAAATCAGGTAGGTAGTTTTAAGTTAAACTAAAATTTTAAATGAAAACTACAATCACCAATATTGACATGTTTGTCCGTCGGTTGCTATGATATAATGAATGGAAGTTATATTGAATTCTAGAACACTACTGAATGCTTCAGCCTTTATGGAGCTGTGACAATCAACTATAAATAACCGCCATAAATCCGAACACGGCCGTATTGGTATTGTCGCGATCTCTCATAAAAATGGAAACAAACTTGCATGGTGTTATTGTAACATAAATCTTATTTTTATTGTGTGTCCGTAAAATCTAAGTATCAAATCAGTTGTTATATCCTTTCAATTAGATTCACTACACGCATTCCGTTTCGCTAGCTCGTTAAAACTAAAACTGCGAGCGATTAAAACTAACAAAAAAATATCTGCTTAAATAATTCTTCAGTTCAGTTTAATTTGATTAAGGTTATGCGAAGGCTTAGTTCATTATTTAATACAACACATAAAGTACCGGAGTTAAAAGCAACTTATGTATTATTCAAACTATTTAAAATAACATGATTAGTATTGCAGAGACTAATTAATTACGTTAATTATTTCACTAAGAAGCTTTCCAGAGCCTAGTTATGCCAATTGAATCAGTGCAATTTGCAATTTTTGAAATAGCTATTCAAGCCAAATAAATTGAATACATTATAATATTATATTATAACATATTGCATTTGCAACATATTGAATATGGGGAAGTTTGTACAGGTATAATAACTGTCAAGATGCTTTGCTATATATTATTATTATACGCTCTTACAATATTATTAACCCAAGATAATCTATTGCCTTCTAACACCATCGTTTTACTACCAATATTCTGTAGGTATAAAATTAAATAACGTAAATCGAAGCATAAAACAAACATCTCTATAAATTTAATTACAACTGTATTGTACATTCGTAAGCTATTGGACCCGTATGTTTACTAGTAAATACGGAAGTATTGCGTTTCTGGGTTGCGGTTATTTTTCGTTTTGTCTCTTTTTAAAATTAGACCGGGAGATATTGACACAAAATTTCGAGTCATTTGTAACAGGATGGCGGTTCTACAGGGGTCTTAGTACGCAATGACAAAAAGAAAAATGATGGTGTGAACGCTGATACCGGCGGCTTAGTCGCGTGGGCGTTAGTCGAACTCGTCGGAAAAATAGCGAAAGTCAAACGATTTGTAACACAAAAATTTTAGAATTTACCGATAGCCCATAAAAAAGAAGTAGGCGGTAGTGTCATGCCATACTTTTCCGGTGTGACTTACAGCCCGCCATACCGACGCGAATGTGTTGATTTAAATAAAACAATTATTCAACCATTTGTACCAGGCTAACTTTTGCACAGGTAACCATCGTCGTGCAGCCATTTACGAAAATCGCCATGCCATACTTTTCGGACGATTCCAAATGGTCGCCATACCGTCGAAAATCTGCAAAAAATTTTTATTTCGCCAAACTATTTGTACCAGTATTGCATTTGGATTTTTGGAGAGTATTTGATAAAATGTGACCATTATTATATTTGCCATACTTCTAGTAGGGGGAAAAAGTGCTGTCATACTTGTAAAATTAATTTATTATTAATTTATATAAGTGAAGATTTCCAACACCTAGATCTTTGAAATTTTGTATTTATATTCGTTGATCCTCAAACTTACAGGAAAAATAAGTGCCATACTGTTACAAATCGTTTGACTTTCGCTATTTTCCGACGAGTTCGACTAACGCCCACGCGACTAAGCCGCCGGTACCACCACCGTTTCACACCATCATTTTTCTTTTTGTCATTGCGTACTAAGAACCCTGTAGAACCGCCATCCTGTTACAAATGACTCGAAATTTTGTGTCAATATCTCCCGGTCTAAATATTAATATTACATTGAAATTTCCCTTTCAAAAATATGGTTATGACTTATGTGGACAAAAACTTGAATATTTTTTTTTATTTTAGATTGTAAGAGTACTAAGAATCGCAAATATGTCATGAAATAGGTTCATAGTTTCATAGTAAATTAGGAGGAATCATAAGAAATTGCTAGCTCTGACCAAAGGGAGACAAAATTGAATATGTGGCCAAACTTTGGTAAAGTTGTATCTACATTGAGGATATTGTAGTCTAGAACTCTAATCCTTATTTGCATTTAGTCTAGATATACAAGAAAATTTGATACGTAAATTGTTAGATACGAGCTTTCATGAGAAACCAATAAATTTTGCGAGACTTTACTAAATGTATGCTTTGCTAACAAGTTGAGTTGTTTGAGTTTTTTTAAATCTAACTATCACATTAAAGTCGTTTTAGTAACACCATTTATAACACAAGAATGGATGAACGAAATTGAATGATATTTGCTTTTTTGAATTTGTATTAGCTTGGATTAGGATTACTGATACAAATAAAAAAAAACTACAAACGAAAAAAAAATGTGCATTTACTTTTGGTATGTCCGAAAAACGCATAAAACTGAAAAAATAAATTAAAAATTAAAATACAAAACTAAATACATACTTAAATGTACATAAGATAACCTTGTGTTAATTTTTGAGTAGATATTTGAGTTTTTCCTGTGTTCTGATATAAATAATAGCAATTAATGGTTAACATAACATAAAAAGCATTTTTGTTTCATCTTTCCTTAGCTTTATAATTACCACAATATACAGACTGATTTTAATTAAGTCACACGTTGTACGGCTGAATTATTATTCTGCGCATATTTGATGAAGCTTTAATTTTACTCGTCACTAGCTTCCGCCCGCGACTCCGTCCGCGCGGAAAAATTAAGAAAAATTAAGATTTATTTTTTTTTCTACGTATTTTTCCGAGATAAAAAGTATCCTATCTTATGCCCAGGATAATAAGGTATAATTATACCAAGTTTCATCGAAATCGAACCGTTAGTTTTTACGTGATGCCTTCACATACAGACAGACAGACAGACAAAAATTTTTTTAATCACATATTTGGGTTTGGTATCGATCCAGTAACACCCCCTGCTATTTATTTTTTCAATATTTTCAATGTACAGAATTGACCCTTCTACAGATTTATTATATGTATAGATTCAGTCTTATTTTATTAAAACCGTGTAATATCTTTTGTAACTAAGTTGTTTCTGTTATCATTAATTTTATAAGGCGAAAAAGTAGTAATTTATACGAACCGAGGAAAAAGACAAGGATCTAATGTTACCCTAAGCCTCAGTAAAAATTGTTCCCAACTTTCTTATATGTCTACTTCTAAGAAATTGAGGAATAAAATGATAAGGAAATACACGCTGTTGATAAATTGTGTCTCAATCTATCTATTATATTATACCAGTTATAGGCATTTCATACGTATATCGAGTGAAAAATTTATTCTTAGTATTTTAATTTTATCTCTACTAGAAGCAAACTTTAAGTTTGTATAAGTAAACGTATTGCAGAAGCAAGTGGTGCAAGTTCATTCATCAGCAAATAATTAGAAAAACATTAATGATGATTGAAGGTAAATATGTATCAAACATTATACTAAACTCTTCTTCTTAGAATCTTAAACTAAATTTCAATTTTTTTCTCTTCTTTTAAACTTATTCAGCATGTCAATAATCGTTCGGCGTTAAAGTGAAATTTACTAGTTTTTTTTCCCAACTCATTATCTAAAAAATATTCAGACAGAAAGGGTTCGTACATAATATATTTAGAGATTTATTCGAACCGAATATTTAGAGAGGTCTTGCCTCAACACTGATTTCCTTTGATATATGATCATGTTTTGTTCCAATCGATTAAATAGGATAAACAAAAGTATTTTGTATATTTTATGATTTTAAAAAGACTGTGTATAATATGTCTACATACAATATGCATGTATTTATATCTATACTAGCTTACCGCCCGCGGCTTCGCCCGCTTTGATTTAAACCTTATAAATTATATACTAAAACCTTCCTCTTGAATCACTCTATCTATGAAAAAAAACCGCATCAAAATCCGTTGCGTAGTTTGAAAGGTTTAAGCATACAAAAGGACATAGGGACAGAGAAAGTGACTTTGTTTTATAACTATGTAGTGATGACCCACAACAAGGCAACAAGATTATTATTTCGTGAATAGATGAAGAAGAATTGAACGCTTACAACAACAATAAGAAAAATAGAAGGCAAAATCTTATATCGGTTCCAATTAGGTAACTGGAAAAAGTGCGGTAGAGATGACGATATTATTTCGAAGTCTTGTTAATGTTGACAACATCTCCGAGTTAGTTGTGAACAGTTTTGCATTTATAATAGGATCAATTACAGTTCTATAGTTCGCGACTTCGGTACAAGTTTAATTGATATCAAAGAGAAATGGTTTCTTGTTATTTAATTGTAAATCATCGAATAATGTTATTGAATAGTGTCGTTCATGCTTATGATGTGTTCAATGTTGTTGAATATTTTTGGTGTGTTATATATTAGGGATAGATTGGTACTTGGTAGGATTATGTATTTGTTACATAGCTTATCTACTAAATTCTTCTCAGTTATTGAGTTACGTAATAAGTTTTTGTTTCCTTAGGGCTTAGACGGTATAGCGTAAAATTACTGGGAAAACTACTTAAGTGATACTTAACCAACAAAGAATTGGACTAACAAAAGGAAAAAACACATTTTATATGTATATAGAAATTGATTTACTATGATGATAAGGAAAAAAATTACGTGCGAAACTGAAGTATTTAAAAAGAAATACTACGAATGGTTTTTAACGTTCGATTTTATCATTCTTCGATATCAAGAATTCAACCGAGCGTAAAAATGTTTATCGTTACAAATTTGAACCATTTAAATATGGTCGAAAATATTCATGGTATTAGAATATTTCAATGAAATGTAGGTATATAATGCCCTTGTCTATGTTATAATGGGTTTACGAGGTTCCTTGGGTCATACTCACACTGCAGATGCGTGATAAGATTGATAAGGGTCGACTTTGAAGCCGGCTTTCCGTAATGAAAGGGATGTACCACATCTTTAGGTGCTCATTAACGTCTTTAAATACTCTGGACTCTGGTTAAATACTGCCCTGAATAGCACACTAGTTATTGTGTTATTTTAAGTATGATTGAAAAATTACCTACCTACATTGAAAAGTGTATAAATTATATTGAAAAGGCCTGTTTCATGATAAATTTTGCATTTAAATGTTATAAAAATAAATAAATATAAATTTAAAGGTAATATACGATAAGGTAAAATAAAGTAAACCTCATTTTTTTAAGCAGTTGCTGGGTAAATTGGAAGGATTTGTTATTATCAAATGGTCTTACCATTTACAAATCATCCATCCATGGCCAATATTTATCTATTTCTTTTAATATTTATTTTCTATATAATATCTTTTATTATATATAGTATATATATACTTTGTATGTTTTGCTTAATAATAGCTAATCTTTTATTTTTCTAGTATGAATAAATATTGATATAATTTCTGAACACATGTTACAGTAATATTAGTTTCGTCACAATTTTCCCAAGTGTATTTAATATTAGAAAATATATATTCTCTATTTACTTTTATCGCTGCCCGGCAACAAAGCTACATAAACATGGTGGACTTACGAATATAATTGTACTGTAATTTTCCTTATTTGTTTCATAAATAATTAAAAAGCAGGAAAAGGGCAAGCATGAAGCCAACCAAATGCTTTTTTTTTTGTAATTGAGAACCTTTACCATTTCCTATTTATTATATAACTGATGTTTAATTAAACATAATTTAAAATCAGCTTAAGAAAAACAAATTTAAAGCTTTGAAATTAAATGAAAGGCTGATCAGATTTTAATAAAACGGTAATGGTAATCAATTTCTATTCCATCTAGGTACCTATATAATGCAGAGCGTTTCTCATATTTCAAAGTATTGTTCTTATTTTATTCATATTGAAGTTATTCAGGTACGTAATTAATTTATACACTAGCAACTAGCAGACATAATATTATAATGGATTTATTAAGCATTTAAAAAAACGGCGTAATACGTACCTCTTTATTAATAAAATGTAACATTATAGCAATAACTAATTTCTACAATACTTAAATATACTATTGTTTGATAAACAAGAAGATTAATCATGATAAAATGGTTTTTTGTATTAGGCGTAGGTACGCCAAACCATAATTTTATCTCCTATATTAAACCTTAACTTAGTGATTCTGAGTGACTTGCTAATTTTAATCGCTTCAAACATCGAGGTAGTCTATACACTTAGATTGTAACATCATACATTAAAATAAGAAAATATAATATATGTCACAGTCATCTGTTTGAATTTGCTATTTGATTAAATGCGCTAGCGCTTTCATTGAATGACGACATTTAATTGAATGGTTAACGGACAACTCGTCAAATTATTGAATGTCAACGTTCAACGTCTTCAGTCTTGACTGAATGTCATTTAGCATAGTCCGATAAAGTATCCTTCCAAAGTTCTACGTTCAGGTTTCTTTAAATCTATTTCTAAATGTTAATAAATTTTAATTAAGTCTGTCTCAAATCACAACCGATAAATTTTTGAATATTCTTACGCATCTGTGTCAGGGTCAACATTCTTTACTATACTGATCACGGAAATAATTCCGTTTGTAAGGCGCCATTCATGTATACTAATTATTCATATATTTGATCGATACAACCATAGCTTGAATAATTTTTCTTGAGTTGACTAAATAATTAATATTTTCCTGCTTTGTAATATATAACATTTGTCCCCCGCCATTTTTCAAGTTAAATGAAGTAGACGGAAATTAAATTTATAATTAATCGCAAAAGTGTCTTATTAATAATTATTTTATTTTTTGGAAATATTAACATTTATTTTTCTTTTCTAGGAGGAGGGATGGAGAAGCGGTGAAAATGGATTTGGACGAAGATGACTTGTGGGCTAATAAAACAAATGTCACAGAAATTACTCTGTTCCCAGAACACGAGTCCCTGAATGTGATTGTACCTCTTACGGTCATTTATTCTATTATTTTTGTCGCTGGCATTTTAGGAAATATCAGCACTTGTGTAGTGATCGCAAGAAATCGTTCTATGCACACAGCGACAAATTTCTACTTATTTAGTCTCGCATTATCTGATCTCCTTCTTTTGATTTGTGGCCTGCCGATAGAACTGTATCGCCTTTGGGACCCAATATCTTATCCCCTGGGCGAGCCCTTATGCCTGTCGATGGGCTTAATATCCGAGACATCAGCCAACGCCACAGTGTTAACTATAACTGCGTTTACCGTAGAGAGGTATATAGCAATATGCCGTCCGTTTATATCGCACACTATGTCCAAATCTTCGAGAGCCGTGCGTTATATCATGGTTATCTGGGTGTTTGCATTGTGCACTGCGGTGCCGCAAGCGATGCAATTCGGTATAGTGACATTCAATGAAAAGGGACGTGATATAAGTGCGTGTACGGTAAAAGGACACGGTGTTCATGAAGTGTTTGTTATATCTAGTTTTGTGTTCTTCGTCGTACCGATGTCGCTAATAACAGTGTTGTATGTACTGATTGGTGTAAAACTGAATACGTCGCGTGTGTTACAGCCAGTGAAGAAATCGTCCATAGAGAGTAGGGATAAAAATGGTTCGACTCGGTACAGAAATGGAGCGTCACAAAGAAGAGTTATAAGGATGTTAGGTGAGTTTATTTTATTTTCAATCTTATGTATGTATGTGCAATTTTATATCCAGCGAACAAATTGAATTGCTTTCACGATATTTCGCTCAGACTTGCATCCAAAGAGATTTGCATCTTCAGAGTAATCGATTCACATTTACTCTTATTTGTGTCAGAACGAGAGGGTAGGTATATAGATTGATTTTAGTGCAATATAGGTATGTGTACAGTGTACTAATGTTATTAGAAGGTAGTATTCATTTAGGTAGCAACTATAGGATTCCTCTGTAAGCGCAGTATGCATTATATAACCAAATTATTTTTCGAAAATAACGAATTTTAAACGGAAAAACGAATTTCAATGTAAAATCGAACAAGTAATATATCTTCTTTCGTAATATATCTCAAATATTTAATAAAAGTTCAAAATAGTTAAATGTAGGTAAATATATCAACAGAATTTATTCATTAATAATACCTAGTTTACTGCAGTCACAAATAAACAACTATGAAACAAAGTTTGTAGTAATTAAGTTGCAAGCTATAATACAGGTTAAAGCCTCTTACTATTGAACGTTTCAACATCGTTTGAAGCTTCCAGTTTAGGGCACTTAACCTTTAAATCCCACTTCCCATTGCACTGATGAGATACGCCATTATGCTCCGTATTTTGAAATATTGTTATATAGTTAAAAGGTTTTACTAACTAGCTGACCCAAAAGACGTCCTGTCTTATAAATAGATGTTAATTACTTTTTGTAACATATTTCTTAAGTTTATTATCTTCGATAAGATCTTTCTCTTGACAAAAACGAACATGACGAGAAGCATCGAAATGGTCCAGCCGTTCACGCGTGATACCGTGACTAAGGGAATTCATTTTTATAAATATAAATTAGAAAAGTGATAATTTATGAGTGGGCTATAATTATCTATTATAGCCTCATATTCAATCATGATCGATGTTTATAAAACGACGACTGAAAATATCATGACGACTCGCCTTTGCAGCGGAAGATGGATCTGCTATAAAAATGTTATTGTTTAAATATTTTTTAATAATTAGCTGGCATTTTCTATAAATTAATTAGATTTCTATAGCCAGCTAGCTCATGTATTTTTACCACGTGCATTTTTTGCATTTTCATTTACTGATAAATTATTATTATTTACCCTGTCTTCTCAGTATCTCTATTTCATGTTGTCGAAATATCTTAGACAGAATTTCCTTTACCACGTGGTATCTTGTAAATTAATAACCATTTCGTATGCCAAGCTTTAGTATCGTGTTTATCGCATGAATTATTTCTGAACTATGTGAGTACCCAGCGAGTACCTACTAAGATTTAGAAGGATAACCATGAGAACAGAATTATGCATTATTTACATTACTATATAAGAACATTAGTTGTAATATAAAGTTCAAATTAGTTTAATTCAAATATCCAAAGTTCCAAATTAGATAAACCACATAAAATATTATATGAGTCGATACTTTATAACTATAATTTAAACTAGGTATATATAAATAACAAACACGAGCATTTAAAGACAAGACGAGCATTTAAAATAACAAACACGAGCATTTAAAGACATTTCGAACAATCGCAAAGTTGTAAAACCATTTGAACTATTTTTAGAATTTCCGAACGTCGATTTCGATGAACGACATGCCAATACTGTTTAAATTTTATAAAAGTGATAAGGTTGCCACTCGGTTCGATAAAATTCTATAATGTGAATCTATGGCCTTGAAGCATTCCGCTCCAAGTCCAGTATGTAAATGCAATGTTACGAAAACTCTATGGTATATAAATTTGTTTTCTATGTGTAGAAAATAGAAATAAAATTTAAAGACTCTTTATGTACTGGCAAAATTGCTATTGATGAATGCATATTAGTAAATAATGGAGGAAATTATATAAATAGGAAGGAAGAATATATAAATATATTTGGAATGTCTATAGGATTTACCATTTACACCGATTTAAGATAGCGTTAGCTACTATTAAGTAGGTATTCTGTGTTCAAGAATTAAATACAGATAGTGGATAGAGGGAAAATTTTCTTTCATTTAAAAAAAATAAATGGGACTCGGGACCTAAAATCGACTCGACTCTATAAGCTTTTTTAATTTTTTCATTTATTGAAAAATAATGATGACAAAATCATAGCACGTTTATTTAACTATAAATTTAAAATTATTATAAATGAAGGAACGGATATTAATCTCAGGTCGTCCAACCCAAATATAATAAAAGCGCTTCTGGCAATCACTTCATCTCCTGTTTGTATTATCTAATAAAAGAATTAAAAAATTTTAAGTCCACAACATAAATCTTTACTTCTATACTAATATTATGAAGCTGAAGAGTTTGTTAGTTTGTTTGAACGCGCTAATCTCAAGAACTACTGGTCCGATATGAAAAATTCTTTCAGTGTTAGATAGCCCATTTATCGAGGAAGGCTATAGGCTATATATTATCATCACGTTAAGACCAACAGGAGCGAAGCACTGCGGGTAAAACCGCAGGGCACAGCTAGTTAGTAATACAGAGATAGCAAGTAGGAAAGTACAGAGAATTTTAAACAAAAGGTACACCTACCTGCTTTACTCAAGTATTTTTGAAGTGAAACTTCTTTATCGGGGTTGGAAAAAATTTAGTGTAACATTTTTTCGTTACGCGCCATCTTGTTTTTATCCCTACCACGCGTGATTGACGTATTTCTGTAAAGTTGCATATAGTAAATTATTTTTTGAAAAATAAGGTCATAAAGAAGTTTCACTTCTTACGTGTGTACACTAGTACACGCACACATTTTTTTTATTGAACGCTGTCACTGGGTAAAAATTAACCTTTTTTGATATTACTTTGTACTAATAAAGAACCATAGAGAAAAGATATTCGACGTTCTAGTTTTATTCCTTTACTATACAAACATACATGGTATGTGTTAATAAATATTCATTAGCATTTTCAGGGCCATAACTATATTAATATTCCATTATTGTATCATTAAAAATATTGTTTAAAAGTGTCGCTTATAGCTCCGCCTTAAAATATATTACGTGAATTTTGGTATACTAACATTATTTTTCAAATTGTCCGCATCTTATCACATAAATTTTCTTTATTATTAAATTAAGTTTCTCATGCCCGTCAACGTAAAAAAGCTTTATTTAAGGAAGCTTTATTCGCTTTATTATTAGGTATATGCTTTATTATTTATTTTAGAATAGGTAACGTATATGTAGGTATAATAATATTATGTATGTTAAAATTTGGGTTTTTTATCATAGGTAGTTAATACCTATTATAATCTACCTGTAGATGGAAGATTCGCGAGGTTTGATTTTCAAATAAATTAAAGAAAACATTACAAACAGCAAACGATAAAAGCTAATGTTGTTGTTTTTATTAGTTCTATTCATCTAACAATTCTACTCTTTGTTGAACCAGCTTATAATATTATGTTCTGTGTATATCTTCACCTTAACCGAACTCCCAAGTCCCTAACATAACAATCATACCCCGTAACCCTCATTAAAAATTATGATTATACGCAATTGCTTAAAATTAACAACAACATAATCTATATTAATAATTTCGTCAAAGGGTACGGTAGACTCGATCGAAACCTTATATGAATAACAAAACATAAAAAAATATTAATTTTGAGTCGACAACATATATCCGCAAAATTCGGATTATGGAGAATTTCGTTAAATTTCAATTGCACTGACAAACCAAGCAAACCACAGTCGCCATCTTGGGTAGTTAATAAACGTTCCGTCGCTTAGATACGCCTCGCCAACGTTTAAAATCATAACAAAAAATACTTTTCGTCAGTCGTTGACGTTTCTCGAAAATATTGTTTTTGACACTTTTTTATGATATACTTTTTGTTACCTATGTGTTTTTTCTTTAAACCTAAGATTGGCCGATTGCGATAAAAACCATAGAAACAAGAATACTAACCATAACCTTAAAGTCGAAGTTTTAGTTCAAATGTCATTGTCATTTTCCCCAAATTTTAAATGTATTATTTTATACTTTTTCAATAAAGATTTTTACACTTTTATTTTTATACTTTTATACTTTTATTTACTTTGTTTAGTGTATACTCTCTACCATAGCAATAGTACTCTGTGCTCTCTACTTAGTCTGTGCTTTGTTTGGATTACACACATCATGCCGAAAATCGTAAGTATTTCATAAAATGTTTCGTTGGTCGTGTCTCTGTCTTCGTTTAGTCTTTTGTTTGATGATACCTATATCATTTTGTTAACAGCCGAATCTCCGTGCATTTGGTAAACATTGTCACAATTGTGGAAAGTGGATGGAGCGAAGGGCTCTTCGTAAAGATGGTGAGTAGTATTTTAGTAGGTATGTGGGCAGGTTGTGTTTTTAAGTGAATTTTGTTTTGTTTTCTTCTTAAAGTGTGGATTGTAAGCCTTCTGCATTTAAAAATAAAATAAGTACTTATTTACTTCCAGTGACATGCAATTTTTGTAATGGCAGAATATTTGCAAGAGATGGCAAACAAAAGCAAATGTGCAGTCGATGTGTGGAGTGCGACAACATTATACTCGGTAAGCGGCTCAATATTTTTTCTCTATAATTCGACAAATAATAATAAATGACCACATGCATAGCCTGTGTTGAGGTGTCATGAACACATACAGAAACACACGATTTTTTCACCGTTTTTCTCGATAATGAAATGAACCCCTTCATGCGCAAGTTCTACTTGAACTTGGCTGGCTCTTATTATACAATAGACATTATTAATTGTATAATATATTTTTGCAGATAATTTCAATTATTGCGAGTGCTGTGGCCTAGAAACAATTAGGCAGTTAAGAATAACCAAAGCTCGGACACTTTCAAACCTTTTTCCAAATTAAGGCTTATATTGATACCAGGTATGTTTCGGCTCCTGAAGCAGTTTGGCGAATATTTGAATTTTCAATGCACAAAATGAGTCACACAATTATACAGTTAGGTGTTCATTTGGAAAACCAACAAACTGTCGTATTTACAGATCAGAATGTTCATGAAGCAGCAGCTAGATCAGCTGAAAAATCAACATTATTAGCATTTTTTGAACTAAACAGAACAGAAGAAAGTGCTCGACAATATCTTTACACTGAAATTCCGACACATTTCAGATTTATCCATGGACAGTGGCAACCACGAATATCTCAGTCAGCGGCTGATAAAGTAATTGCAAGAATGTATAATTATTCCTTTTCTGATCGGGAACGATATTATCTCCGGCTATTACTTCTTCACGTCAAAGGGCCAACTTGCTTCAGAGATGTTAGAACTTATGAAAATATTATTTACAACTCATTTCGAGAAGCTGCTCAAGCAAGAGGGCTCCTTTTTGACGATCAAGAATGGGAAAGATGTTTGAATGAAGCAATTGATTTTAAACTTCCTCGGCAATTACGACAGCTGTTTGCGTTAATTTGCGTATTTTGTGAAGTAACTGATCCTAATGCTCTTTGGGAAAAGTTTACATCACATTTTATCGAAGACTTTACAAGATCACGCCCTGAAATATTATCCAAACAGTTGGCTTTACAAGAAATTGATGAAACATTGAAACTCCATGGTAAGAGACTAACAGATTTCGGACTTCCGGAACCAGATATTGGTGAAAATAATGTTTTCTTATCTGATCCCGTTTATGACTGTGAACTTGAAAAAGCAAATGGCTATGAAAAATACCAAAAATTGAACACCGAACAAAAATGTGTGGTCGATACAATACTAAACGCTGTGAATAATCCCACAGAGAGAAAGCTGTTTTACCTTGACGGCCCTGGAGGAACTGGAAAGACTTTCGTATTTACAACTATTTTACATATTTTAAGATCTGAAAATAAAATTTGCCTACCCATAGCGTTTTCCGGTATTGCAGCAACTCTGTTAGATGGTGGTAGAACAGCTCACTCGCGATTCAAAATTCCAATTAATTCAGAAGTAGATTCTACGTCTCATATGTCGTTAGGGTCACCAGCAGCTAATTTATTGAAGGAAACTCATTTAATCATTTGGGATGAAGCACCCATGACTAAATGTCATGATATTGTTGTAGTTGATCGACTCCTTCAAGATATAATGAAAAATAAATTACCTTTTGGAGGCAAAACTTTGTTATTCGCAGGAGATTTTCGTCAGATTTTACCAGTTGTAGTTAATGGGTCACGAAATGATATTATAAAAGCTTCAATTAAGCAATTTTCAATGTGGCCAAACTTTACTCAACTCCAATTGGCTCATAATATGAGAGAGCACGATGATTTAGAGTTTGCTCTATGGGTATTAAAGGTAGGCGATGGATCAGCTAATGAAGATGATGACGACCACATTGAACTGCCTCAACGATGCATTGTAGATAATTCAATTGTAGACCATATTTTTGGTGTTTCCCTGAACACAAATGATTATAAAAGTTATTCAATGAAAGCTATCCTTACTCCCAAAAACGATGATTGTTTTCAATTGAACGACCAAGTTGTCGAAAAAATCCCCGGCCTACTTAAAATTTATGAAAGTTCTGACGCTGTGGTTGAGGACGACCATAATGATGTTTTAAACTATCCCGTAGAATTTCTAAATACTATAACGCCTGCAGGACTACCACCACACATTCTAAAATTAAAAGTTGGTTGTATAGTAATGCTTTTGAGAAATTTAAACCCGACTGTTGGGTTGTGCAATGGAACCCGTCTTATTGTTAGAGCGTTAGCTTCACGTGTCATTGATGCCGAAATTATTTGTGGTAGCCATGTGGGAACCAGAGTTTTTATTCCTCGAATTCGTCTCCAGCCATCTAACAGTCAACTGCCTTTTAAATTTTGTCGGCTTCAGTTTCCCATTCGCATAGCATTCGCTATGACAATTAACAAATGCCAGGGACAAACTTTCGACAAAATCGGTATATTTTTACCTAATCCTGTGTTCACCCATGGACAGCTCTATGTTGCCTTCTCTCGAGTTCGAAGATTCGATGATGTAAAAATTCAAATTATCAATACCACTGAACAAGGCTTGAAAGGTGATAAATATTTATCGAAAAATGTTATATATAGAGAAATTTTGTCATAATCAACCTGTGATAATAGAGAATATTTTTTTATAAGTACCTTTGCCAAATTCTCGGATAAGTAATCATTGTAAAATTACAATTTACATACCTTTATAATAATATTCTATGGATTGTATCTTTTTGTAGGATTATGCCATTGAAACAGTCAAACTGAACATAAAATGTTCAGTAAATGTTTTATTAATTTTATATAAAAGATAGAACTTTCTTATATAAAATAAATAAAACATTAGATGTATACTTCCTCTGCTGAATAGTGACTTGGTTTGTAAGAGCCATGCAATGAGACAAGGCATTCTGTGTTAAAGCTGATTTATCCCTAGGAAAAGGTAGATAAGGCCTAATCCTACTATTATTCTTGATTTAGCCAGTTTGGTTAAAGAACCACAATTTCATTTTTTATTTTTAAAATTAGTAAGTACTTATCTACCTGTCAAAGTATAGAAAAAGACTGAGTGCTTAAAACAAAGAGGTTTACACAGAGTAAACCTTAAAAATTATATGTTTTGTTAATTTGTGTTACTTAGTTTATTTTGAAATAAAAATAATTTGTGTAAAAACTTTTGCAGTTTTTATTTATTATATTTATTAAACAAAACGAACGAAGCTATACGAATCTATACCTTGCTTATTCCTTTAATATTCCTTGAGAACCGATGACTACAGAAATTTCTACCTACATTTTGCAACTAGACGTGTATTATGAGTCAAATTTCACCCGAGCGAAGCCGGGTTTTCCACTAGTACATATATAATTATCAGTCAAAATAATGTGGTTTATTATAAGGATTTTAATTACTGTAAAATGTAAATACATAGGTATATGTGTTAATAACGTTGATATACCTATCTACTTATTCAAATTAATTTTTGCAACTTTTGTTATTAGGAAACAATCGGTTTCGTATTGAAATGGTAAAAAATTTAAAATAACTAGAGATGCGCCGAATAGTGGTTTCACCGAATAACCGAATACCGAATACTATTCGGTTAAAACCTTACCGAACCGAATATTCGGCCGAATTATTCGGTTCAATGTTTTGACGTGTTTTGATGCGTAAACCGGTTCTAACGGGTCGCAAGTAGCTGCTGGCTCGGTGGCGAGCGAGCCTTACCTCACCGCCCGCCACCCGCGTATATCTCCCGCGCACTCCGTGCCGTCTCAGTTGTGCTGAAACATCGTACGAATACGTTACAAATTAAAACAAAAAAATATTAAAATTTTTAAATTGTTTAACCCTTGGCATGCCTGGTAGGGTCTGTCAGACCCACACCAACGCGCGAACCGTTGTAGTTCGTTTAAATTTGAATTTCGCGCCTCACCGTTTTTAGTAGCTGGCCGTTACTAACCACGGAATGCCCTCCGCCCGCTTCCTCAACCCGAGGCGAGCTACGAGCTTAAAAGGACGTGCTTAAAGTGCGTGCGGGTCCCACAGACCCCACCAGGCATACGGCGTGACTTTATTTTGTAAGTAAGTATTTATTTTTCTTTTTTCTTATAAATATTGGAATTTGGCGTTAAATAATATTAGTTTGTACATTACATTATCCTATTTAATTGTTTTTTTCAGTTTAATCATGAATAAACAACTAACAGACGAGGATTTAGCTAGTTTATTATTCTTAGAGTTGGATGAGGAAGACTTAGTTGCATTTGATTGATGAGGAAGAAAATGATGCAGGCTCCACCACTTCGGATACTGAAATGGAGGTGCCTCTGTCCATCCATTAGTACATTTGTGAGACATGTAGTTGTCACATTTGTCTTGACCACTCGATTTTTCAATGCGCAAAGTGTTACCAAACCAAAGCTTTACAAAGTGTAAATGCAAGTGATGAAGACTAATTATTTTGTAATTTAGATTAAGTATATGATAGTGCCTTACACTGGATTTAAGTCTGATTATGATCTCATTACTTTTGATACTAATTATATGTTAACAAAGTTATAGTCACGAAATGTTGCTTAAAAATGTGAGTTAAAGTTTAATTTCAAATATTTTAATAAAGTTGATTAATTTCTAATGTGATTTTTTTACTATCTCTTTTTTGCCCTTTAAGCATGCGTCTTGAATCATTAAATCATCTTACATAATAAAATTTATAGAAAAAAATACCATTTTGAAATCGGGGTCTGAGAGACCCACCAGGCATAGAGTGTAACTTATGCCCACCAGGCATGCCAAGGGTTAAAAGTTTTATATTTTTACTTTAAGTTAGTGTTTGCAATATGAGCGGACGTAATGTCATTTTCTATTGGGACTAAAAGCATTGTCTTCAGACTTCAGGATTTAAAGTATAATAAATATTAAATACTGACTAAGTGCTAATAATAATCATGATTAAATTTTGTTGATGTAAATTTACAAAATTAACGTTGATTTGAAATGTAATGATTGTTTTATTTTATACAGGGTTAGTTTTCAATGACCGGCCAAATTTTCAGAAATGGTTCAGAATCGATAACATTTTCGATCTAATGAAACGTTTTTTTTTTATTAGATTTCATTCCTGTCCGCCACTTAAAAGCGAACGTGTGGACATTACAAAAGCACAATTCAGTTCAACAACCTAGATAAGCACACACATAAATTTGGCGATGCGCGCACGCACACAAGTGCATTGATTCTCAATAAGCTTATCGCGTGTTTACGATTTAGGAAATTTTTAAGACATTTTCAAATGGATGCTATTATTTTTTTTTATTCGACAATAATATTTCAAATGTATCTTTGGTTTAATATCTAGATCTTAATTTTAAATTTTGGCTGGTCATTGAAAACTAACCCTGTATAGGTACCTTAGGTTCAACACATTCTTCATAGGATTTCTTTGACTTATGTATAGTATGACATAAATCATTCATAATATGAAGTTATTTATTTAGTTCTATAGCCAAGAAAGTAGAAATACTCATACCGAATATATTCGGCACCTAAACCGAATAATTCGGCCGAATACGAATAGTGAAAAAGATGCCGAATATGCCGAATACCGAATATGTATTCGGTATTCGGCGCATCCCTAAAAATAACCCTTATGAATTAATTCTTCATGATTTATGAAGTACATATTACATGTAGCCTCGTTTGTTACTGATATTTTAATACTAGATATATTAAAATATCTAAATGAAAATGAAGGTAAAGTCTATAATCTCTATATCCGTAAATCAGTAAAAATTTTAAACGGTCAATGGACAGCTCAAACTAAATAACGTAGGATTTCTTAATACTTACCTACAAGTATTGGGGTTAAAAGTTCTATGGAGGATAACTTGATACGATATTTTCATTTAGTTTAAACTTATAGTTGAAAATTCGTCTCACTAGACGGAAATGAGGCCAATGAGGTCAAGGATTTCTAAATAAAGATATTATAGTGCGAATAATGGAATCAAAAATTAGTTTTGATTACCTATGTATTTCTTTTAGACGATATGACATCGTAATTTTCAATTTTTAATTAAAAAGTATGACATGTTATGCCGGGTACAGACTGGTGAAACGAAACATGCAATGTAACATTCTGCCTTTCATTGCATGTTCGCTGCAAGCGTGGACGCATAGCGCGCTCACTCACTATTGCTCGCGCGCATTCACTACGAACCTCCCGTAGTCGTGTTCCTTGCCCCTTTGTGTTCGTCGAAAAACCGACAAATCACGGATCGCTCCGCGCGCGGCTTGTAATGCTCGTAGCATGCGCGTGAAATGCACATTTCGCGCGCGCAAGACGTCCAAACTATGAGAAATTGTTACAAATTAGTGTGTTACCTGTCATGATACATTGCAGCAATGTGGACGGTGAATTCTTTCATTGCATG
>CAJQZM010042260.1:0-24503 GCA_907164665.1 Colias nastes | reverse complement strand
TTTCATGGTTTTTGGGGTAGCTATTAACGAATATGAGGTCAAAACTAAAATCCAAGATGGTCGTCGAATTTCAAGATCGCGTCATGGTAATACTGTCGCGTTATGGAGCAAGGCGGCGATTTTGGTATCTATTAATCTCGCCAAAGAAGTTTCACTCCTGACACGTTTTCTCGGCACACACGTTCTTTTTTATTTTATTCTCTTCGTTTAAATGTTTTAGATAAACTTTATTTTAAATAAAGTTTAGCGAATATATTTAAAGAATATATTTAAAGTTAATAATATCTGTCAGAATATTAACATGATTGCCACAGAGTTGCGTTTTATATTAAATTTCTAAATATGCATTTCAATGTTCTTTAAAATTGTTTTTTTTAAGACTTTCTACAAAACTGTGGCTGTTAACGTTTTTGTTATTTTATTTAAGTTTACTTTAAAGGAGTAAGAAAAATATACCTAATTATCGACGGTTACATTGGGGATTTGGTAATAGCTACCCCAAAAACTTTTTCTGTACTCCTTTACGGTATGGAAGCTTGGACGCTGACAGAGACTATGTCCAAAAAACTGGAAGCGTTTGAGATGTGGGTGTATAGAAGGATGCTTAAAATATCTTGGACAGAACGTGTACGAAATACCACCGTGCTAGCTAGAATGCAAAAGACAACAGAGGTGCTGACAACAATCAAGAAAAGAAAACTCGAATATTTCGGTCAGGTGATGCGTAACAGCAAGAAGTATGAACTCCTTCAACTAATCATGCAGGGCAAAGTGGCAGGTAGAAGGAGACCTGGCCGCAGACGGATATCATGGCTCAGAAATCTTCGTCAGTGGTTTGGGAAGAGCACTAAATCATTGTTCAGAACAGCGGTTTCCAGAATTGAAATAGCCCTAATGATCGCCAACCTCCCAAAGGAGAAGGCACTTTAAGAAGAAGACCCCAAAAACCATGAAAATGACACCCGTGACGAAATGATGTCAAATTGTCGTCGGCGCCATTTTGGATTTTAGATTTGACCTCATATTGATTAATAGCTACTCCAACTCCTTGAAAATGACACCCATGACGAAAACATTTCAAATTTTCGTCGGCGCCATCTTGGATTTTAGTTTTGACCTCATATTGGTTAATAGCTACCCCAAAAACCACCCACATTTGCAAATGTGTTTGCTAATTAGGAAAAGTTCAGATTTAAAGATATAGGTAATGTGAATGTGTGGTAACGAATTTAATTTATTTCATTCCGACTGTTTCTCGGAATAACATACATTTACTAAGAATTGCATACAATGCCGGGTTTAATATATTGCCGGTAACATAATATTATGTATGATAATAATTCTTAAAAAAGTATTTTATACATTTCTTAAAAAGCTTTGATATTGTATACAATAATACAATTCATATTCAAATTGTTGTCAAATAGTCACACTTTTTTAAGTTGGTTGAATACACTAAAATACTTATAAGGATCGTACCTACTAATAATAGTAACAAAATGAATTTTTAAAGTTCCCAGTAATCTTCTGGAATCAATTTCAATAAAAATATAAAAAAAAAATAATATCAAGTATGAAGATGGTCTATAAAATGGAATGCGCTATGTTTACGTGAGCGTTAAGTTCCCGCGAACCACGTGGCGACGTTAGATACCTAAATTTGAGTAACGCAGATTTGTGACAGCGTCCTTAAACGTTCTATTCGGATTATTTAGAATATTTTTTTATTTATGGCTCAACTCTAAAGATTAATGATTCCAAAAATAGATAATTTTAATATCAATAATCATGATATAGGTGCAAGTGTGATTGGCACAATTTAAAGGAATCTGGCAAGTCCTCTAGAACTGAAATATACAGGGTGTAAACGATTACACCCTGTATAGCTGCTGCATTCTTGTTAAAACACATTATTTTTACTACAATATACCAACATCCAATACTCGTGAAACATCAAACACTCCATTGTATCAGAATAAAAATAAAACCAATTTATTTCCAAAAGCTGGTAAATCCTCGCTATTTAAAATAAACTCAAATACTCAATATTCAGGCGTTAGCACAGTCAAAAGCTTAACCCTTATTCAAACGCGAGCCTGTGGAGGAGTTAAAAAAAAAGTAAGATACGTTCCTGGGTAATTTTGGGTCGTAGATTTCAAAAATACACACAAAAGAGGGGTAAGTGGGGGGGAAGTTACCTTTTTTTGGTGGGAAGTATATATCCCGTCATCTGTTCTCTCTTGTAAAAAGGTTGGAAAGGTGGGAACTATAGCTCCCAGTGTCCAGTATGACACCAATATTTTAAAACACTAGCTAGTTGCCCTGACTCCACTTGTGAATTAAATTTTATCATAAAAAATTATATAAATCATATTTTTTAATAAAGCAGGTGAAAGTACTCATCAATGCAAGTTTCTTTTATTAAGGGAAGAATTCGGGAATTTAAAAATGAATGACTTCAACATAAACATGGCATTTTTCTAAAACAAAATAAAAGCAATATGTAAATACTAAATACTAATGTATTGAGTTAAGATTTCTAATTATCTGATAAGGAAATAACGAATAATAATAAATAAGTTGCTTAATACCAACTAAAAAAGATTTTTTAGACACACGGATTTTATATATAGAATTTCCGAATGTCGTGTGCAGTGACGAACACTGGGATGATATCTTCCCACTTAAAGACTTAATTTCAATCGACTCTACCAAGGTACAAACGAAAGATTCTGGGCATATTTTACGTTTCACGCAACCGTAATATAGTCTAGTTTACATAGCTAGAACTCAAATCTACTTATCTAATTTTTTTTCAGCACTACACCAAAAACTAAAAAATAACGGTCGTTTTCGGCTGCAAAATCACGTCACCTGACTTTGACGTGTGTTTACCATGACATGTAATAATTCTCTGAAAAGTGTTTCCATGAAAAAAAGTTCTCTGAAATGTTAAGATTGCGTAGATAAATATTACACTGCATTAGGTTTAAGCATATAAAAATAAAACACGATTTACTTCAATCTGAGACGTGTGAAGTATAGCTCCCAGCGTTTTAATAAGGGTTAAAAGGATAATTGACTGAGCAAAGAATTTATTTTCGCCTTTGTAAATTCCGATGATGGACGCTCAAACTTAACTCAGATAAAACATCAAAAAGTTTTGGATCTCACTGTTTGATATTTACAGAAAAAATATCCACTGCAAAGGGAAATAAATTTGGATTTTATTGCTTTAGTTTATGTAGTTGCGAATTTTGAGGAAACAACAGGAAACAAAGGCTTACGTAGTCTGTATCTGTGAATAGGATTAACGTTTTAGGGGGACGTTTTGTATTCTGTAATTTCAGGATTTTCACAACGCTATCTCTATAGTTTAAAACTAAGTAATGTATTGACATATTGAGTTACTGACCTACTTAACTAAATGTAAATACATTTTCTTTAAAGTATGTATAAGCACTTATCGCTGCTTTACATATTTTCACTATAGGTTTAAACATTCATACATTACAATACTTCACGAATCACAATTATTGGCCAAATCACTACATAGTATAAAACAAAGTCGTTTTTCTGTCCCCATGTCCCTTTGACTGCTTAAATGTTTAAAACTACACAACGGATTTTTATGCGGTTTTTTAATAGATAGAATTCAAGAGGAAGGTTTAAGTATATAATTTATTATATTTATATTAAACTAGCTTACCGCCCGCGGCTTCGCCCGCTTTGTCTAAAACCTAATAAATTATAAATACTAAAACCTTCCTCTTGAATCACTCTATCTATTAAAAAAACTGCATCAAAATCCGTTGCGTAGTTTTAAAGATTTAAGCATACAAAGGCACATAGGGACATAGGGACATAGGGACAGAGAAAGCGACTTTGTTTTATACTATGTAGTGATTAATATTTTGTGTCAATCACAACTTTCAGTCATGTGGGGACATTTTTTAAAGTATAATTTATTACACCTAACTTTAATCGTCGGCCCACAGTATATAAAAGTCGATGTAACGAAGTTTATCGTTGTGCCCATAACACAGAAATCACATTACACTTTCGTAATATCTTTCGTTACTACACATGCGACCGTATCATCAATCAAACCTATTTTGGGAATGTAAATCACTGTTCAAATTAACTTATTAATTAATGTGGCCTGAGTGAAAATAAAGTTATATTTTTTATTTTTATGAAGTCACATAAATTAAGAACATGAATGATATTTTCTAGATTTCCGCCCGTGATTTCTCTTGCCAGATCAAAAAAAATTAACAGTAATATATTTGTTATATTTTTAATATTAGGGCCCTTAAATCTAGTTACCAAAAAGAATGGATTAAAGGTAGATAAACGTTTTTAAATAATTTAAATTATTGTCAATCTTTCAGGAACTGAAATAGCTATTACCTGTGCCATTACTATATATTGAATAAAATAAACACAGTGACTCATTAATAGTGTCGTGTGGGTGTGGTTTAGTGTGTATTCAAACATTACACCAATAATAAAATTTATTCCAAGAAATATAATGAGTAGGTAGCCACTAAGGTAGCCACCAAAAATGCTCGGCTATGACAGCGCGGGAATAATCCACCCGTTTCCATGGTTACTCGCGCGTTCTATTTTTTAACAATGACAAAATCACAGATAATTTAATACTAAAATTAACAGTAATTTTCATGTAATATTATGTCACATTTTTATCTCTACATTTGCTCTACATATATTTGAATATATGTAGAGCAAATATATATAGTTGCAAATAAGGATGTCTAAAACATTTTAATCAATTTAAATTGACATTTTTATCAGGAATGGAAAATAAACGAAATAATATTAAAATTTCACAGATAGGTAGTTAATTGTATACTATACTAGTAACACAATGTATTTTTTATTTCAATTTCAATTCTTTTTAAACGCCACACAAGAACAGCATGTCGGGACGGGGGTAGCTTTAACAATTACTTGCTTGAGGTCATTGCTAAGGACTATGATAGATGCAGAACGATATTTCTGAACGCAGCGCCCCTCATAGCTCGTGTTGAAAAAGGCAATACTTGAACAGCTCTTTTTTGGTCCGCCTCTGAAAAAAATATTTCAGGAATTTTCATCAAACCTATATAAATTTCTTAGATAAATATTTTCTCTACTTAAAATTAGGATGTGAATTTATTCAATCAGCCTTGGGTGAACACTTATATAATTACAATTATATTCATCAAGGTCGATTTGAAGGTCGATGTGGGATGATAAGATTAATTTATGTTTCTGAACGTGTGTAAGATTAGTTTCTGAACGATGATTAGAATGGAAGAACGATAAACTATGAGTGAATGTGAAGCAGAGAGCGAATGAACAATGATCTTTCTCTTTTCATTGGGATCGTGGGTGAAGACGGCTGTTTCTCTGTAATAAGTTATTTAAAAATTAAGAATGTGGCCTGAAAATAAATCTCAAGAAGTTCAAAGTGTGTTTCATTTGGCCCCGATCCTACATATATATTATTTAAAAATAAAATAAACTCACAGGCATACTTCTCCATTAAAGCTTTGTACCATCTTGTACTTGGAATTCAGTACAATAAACCACTTTCCATGTCTATTCTTCACGGCTTGTGGATGAAACCTCTGAAATTATTTATGAAGTAAAACTGATACATTTAAGGAAATTGCAAAGAAATATCAATTTGTGCGCAGTTAGTAAAAACCAATCACTTGATAAAACACAAAAAACAACATCAAAGAACTTACAACAACTTGAATTAAATATAGAAGAAAAAAGATTGTGTAGATACCTACCACATACTAAAACTAAAAAAAAAAAAAAAGTGGCTGAAACAATTCTATGGAACATTGTTTTCAAAAGGACAAGAAAAGAAATAATAAATAAGATAGAAAACGAACACATTACAAGGAAAAATTACACTAGAAGCGCGGTATCACGAATTTGGTATGTAATTATCTGTGAGAATGTGGTTATCTGCAAAATTGACTCAATTAGTTTGCAATTAGTACCGTAGCATGCATGAACCCCACAAATATGGTATCATTAATCTTCTGTTAATTCCGAAAACTACTTCAGTTCGATAATAGTCAAATTAAAGCCGAAGGTTGCGTTAACCCAACATCCAAATTCGGGATATTCTGTCTTTCAATACACGAAAGGCTAAAAGTTAATCATCATCACTACATAGTATAAAACAAAGTCGCTTTCTCTGTCCCTATGTCCCTTTGTATGCTTAAATCTTTCAAACTACGCAACGGATTTTGATGCGGTTTTTTTTAATAGATAGAGTGATTCAAGAGAAAGGTTTTAGTATATAATTTATTAGGTTTTAGACATAGCGGACGAAGCCGCGGGCGGTAAGCTAGTACATAATAATCAATATAGCTTTTAAAAACTGAAAACACGCTTATACTCGTGAAATTGTTGTAATATCACCGATGCTTGATAAGTGAACAAAGTTTGAATTAAATAATTTCGTTTAAAACGGTAAAAATCGAGTGTAAAGGAGTTGGTTACATTAGTACAATCCATAATTAATCATACAAGTGAATGTAAATTAACTAAATTATTGAAATAGATTAAATAAATTCAACTATTATGTTTACGTACCACGTGCTTAGAGTCGCATAATTCCTGACTTTCTTCGTACGCATCGAATAGATTGACATTATCCTTATTTTCGTAATCTTTGTCTTTATGAAATTGAACATTATCTGCAATCTTAAGGGATTTTATTAGTGAAGGTGATTTATTTTTATGCATTTTGTTATATTCTTCATTTATATTAGAAGACGAAGTGTTGTTGGGTTCGGTTCAGTTATAAAAACTTCGTGTTTTTTTATTTTTTTTTTCGATTTTTTATACTTTTTTTTCCTGATATATCTGTATGTAATATTGGATTATATTATCTGTGATATGGGGAAGCGAATAACGTCATTCGATGACATTATATCTTTGGGATACCATTATCAAGAGAGGCATATTATGCCATTAAGGGGCTGAAATGATGCCATAAGAATTTCATCTCATATTAATGGTGAATCAAACTTCCACATTTTAAATATATTAGGATTTTTATGAGTCGACATATTACTCGATTATTCGTTTTTACGATATCCTAGGCCCTAGCTTTCAATACCGCGGCTTCGCTCGCGTATAGTATAAGAAAACCCGTATAGCTCTCGTTGCTTTCCGAGTGGGATTTCCGAGTTTCGTATATACGTATATAACGTCAAAGTATTTACTTGGGTCTCCAACATTCATACCGAATTTCATCCAACTCGGTTCAGTGGCTCAGATGTAAAGAAGAGTCAGACAGACAGACAGAGTTACTTTCGCATTTGTAATATTAAAAAGTAGGGATGTTGTGGGGCAAAAATAACTTACAATATTGAAAAATAAAGTAAATACCATAATTTTTATCAATTTTGCGATTGTTTCGTGCGGAAAGTCGGGAATATTTTCACATATTTCGCTTCTCGAACATTCTTTTGGTATTACCAGTTCAAATTTGTCTCCTAGATTGAGCTCGTAAAGAACGGCACCATCTGTAAATAGATACCAATATGAATGTACAAAAAATATATATATATACAGTTGAATTGAGAATCTCCTCCTGTTTTTGACGTCGGTTGGAAATAAAATATGTTTTATATTATTATTATTTTGAGTTTTTCCCTTACAATCAATTAGTAACAAATAAATACTAAAGGAACGAACAAAAATAAAATTTTCCCTAGTCAAAATATTTTGTTTAAGTATACTAGCCACTGCAATATTACTATCGTATAGATTTAATAGAAGTAATCACTAGGTACATAGTATAAAACAAAGTCGCTTTCTCTGTCCATATGTCCCTATGTCCCTATGTATGCTTAAATCTTTAAAACTACGCAACGGATTTTGATGCGGTTTTTTTTAATAGATAGAGTGATTCAAGAGGAAGGTTTTAGTATATAATTTACTATGTTTTAGACAAAGCGGGCGAAGCCGCGGGCGGAAAGCTAGTAATTGATATAATTACAAACCTGTATAATTTCCCCACGAGTTTGCTTTAACTATGCTACTACGGATGTCGATTCTTTTACAATTCAGTACCTTTAAAAAATATGGCTAATGTTTAATATTATTTCAATATACGATATCACAGAAAAATAGCTATATACCAAGAAATTCGATTAATCATACAGACTAATCTTTACTAATATTTTAAAGCAGAAGAGTTTGTTTGTTTGTTTGAACGCGCTAATCTCAGGAACTACTGGTCCGAATTGAAAAATTTTCGGTGTTAGATAACCGATTCATCGAGGAAGGCTATAGGCTATATTATATCATCACTCTAAGACCAACAGGAGCGGAGCCACGCGGGTGAAACCGCAGAGCGCAGCTAGTACTTAATATTATTATACGTAAATATCACTTCACGTGACATAATCCTAAAAAAATACACTAAATGTAATCTAATTTCGTTATTCTTTAAAAACCAAATAACGAACTGCTGCTGTTGGAACACAATAAATGTTAAAATGTTAGTTAAAATTAAAATCAAGTTTTTAGTGAAAGAAAATTAAATAAAAATGTGGAATAAAGTTTTTCGTTTACAATTTTTACAAAGTGTATAATAATATTACAATACAAAGTAAAAGTACATATTATAGTACAAAGTTCGTATAATAATATTGAAATGAATAATTATTATAAAGTAACTAGAATCTAGATAATAAATTAATAATATGATAACTTACCGAAAAAAATGTGAATATTAACAAAACTCTGAACATTATTAACGTATTGTGGCGTTCATTTAAAACTATTGATATTATAATAATGTCCATCGACAACATACATTTAATTAATAACTTGCATGCTAAAAATAGTTTGATAACGTAGAGATCCTTTTGAAATTGTTTAGTATAATAATTATTACTGTATACAATATAGGAACATATTTATTTTTTAATTGTTGTACTATCACAAATCATTACACACATTTTTTGCACATTATAATAAAATCGATCAATTATTTATATATATTATGACGTGAAATATAATTTATTATATATAATAGAAAATATTCAGCCGTTCAATTTTATTTTATTTATAATTTATACGATATAAATATATTATCTAGATGCGCGTCTATAGTAAATGTTTTATTATTATGAATACCCTATATTACTGTAAAGTTTTACGCAAATCTGTCCAGTCGTTTTTGGTGAAGGAGTTACAAACATACCCTACATCCCCACATTTTTCATTTTTTCGTATTTACAATATTTGTAGGATTTTGAGAAATTGCAAGGCTAATTTTGATAAGAAAACAAGTCTAGTTAGCAACTAATAAAATGTGGAGTGTTGTATTTTATGATAAAATTACAAACATTGGTATTTACTGAGAATTTGCTTTAATTTTTATGTATAGAAAATCGATATAATTATATTGTGGTCAATATACAGGGTGGCCCGTTTTCAGTGGTCCAAAAATTTTTTTCAGCTTGAGAGCATCATGAGTAATCATTTAAAATAAACTTTAGTTAAGCGAAAACTTATGGTTTAGAAATTATGAATTTTTTTTTAAATAATCCGGAGTTTCAATGTTTTTGACACAAAACTACTCTGTTATGAAAACTACTGGACCGAATTGAATGAAATTTGGTATAGGTATAGCGCAATAACCTACCTATTGCGCTATAGGCTCATCTTGTGTAAATAATTACACTGCATTTTTTTATTTTAACTTTTTCTGTAGTTTTTTGAATTTCTCGGCAAAATGTCGATATTTCGAAAAAATCCTGTGAAAAAAAAATGTACCACCAAGGTTTTGCTGGTACTGCTAAAAACTACCTTAACATAAGGTTATTCTTTACACAAAAAAACATAGTTGTCCTTCGATTGTAACATCTTCAAAAACAATATCATGTGCATTAAAACATGAAAATCGAAAAATTACGAAATTTACCATAATTCAATTTTAATCATTTGGAACGGCCAATTTTTGATTAAAGAACCATTTATTGCCATAAAAGTCGTTACAAATCAGTATTCACATGACTATAAAAGTTAAAATGAATGAAATAAAATTTTAACCTGCTAGCCAAGATAACTTTACTTTATTCTAATGTCAATTTATTGAGTTTTTTTTTTTGTTATTTAGTTTTTAGGTTTAAATCTTAATTAAAGGTTTGGAGAATCAATAAAACAACATAAATATTAATTAACATATTGTTTATTTTTTACAAAAGGTTTTCGAAACATAATCTGAATCTGCGTAAGAAATTTCTTCGCAGCCTATTAAATGGCTGCCGGCTTTCTTTAATGGCTGATATAGCCATTTGAATTTATGCCTATAAATAACCATAAATTCATTATACATAGGTACATTTGTATACCAATTTATGGTATTATACCATTTAATACCATAGGTTCATACCTATCCGGAGAGGAGGATCGGTCGCGGTGGCACCATCCACTGGCCAGCCTGTTCACCCGACTTGAACCCCGTTGATTTTTTCATTTGGGGATACTTTAAGGAGATTGCGTACGCACGGGAGAGCACATCGGAGCAAGAATTGGAGGAAAATTCAAGTGGCTATAACAGCCATTAAAGAAAGCCGGCAGCCATTTAATAGGCTGCGAAGAAATTTCTTACGCAGATGCAGATTATGTTTAGCGAAAGGCGGACGGCATTTCGAAAACCTTTTGTAAAAATAAACAATATGTTAATTAATATTTATGCTGTTTTATTAATTCTCACAAACCTTTTATTACGATTTAAACCTAAAAACTAAATAACAAAAAAAAAAACTCAATAAATTGACATTAGAATTTAGAATAAAGTAAAGTTATCTTGGCTAGCAGGTTAAAATTTTATTTCATTCATTTTAACTTTTATAGTCATGTGAATACTGATTTGTAACGACTTTTATGGCAATAAATGGTTCTTTAATCAAAAATTGGCCGTTCCAATTAATGATTAAAATTGAATTATGGTAAATTTCGTAATTTTTCGATTTTCATGTTTTAATGCACATGATATTGTTTTTGAAGATGTTACAATCGAAGGACAACTATGTTTTTTTGTGTAAAGAATAACCTTATGTTAAGGTAGTTTTTAGCAGTACCAGCAAAACCTTGGTGGTACATTTTTTTTTCACAGGATTTTTTCGAAATATCGACATTTTGCCGAGAAATTCAAAAAACTACAGAAAAAGTTAAAATAAAAAAATGCAGTGTAATTATTTACACAAGATGAGCCTATAGCGCGATAGTTAGGTTATTGCGCTATACCTATACCAAATTTCATTCAATTCGGTCCAGTAGTTTTCATAACAGAGTAGTTTTGTGTCAAAAACATTGAAACTCCGGATTATTTAAAAAAAAATTCATAATTTCTAAACCATAAGTTTTCGCTTAACTAAAGTTTGTTTTAAATGATTACTCATGATGCTCTCAAGCTGAAAAAAATTTTTGGACCACTGTAAACGGGCCACCCTGTATAATTGAATTATTCATGAAAAAATTATTATGTTAAAGAAAAGTCAAAGTTTACAATTCACATTATAAATCAAAAATATTCAATATTTTTTATTAATTTCTTACAGCTTAAAGCTAAAAAAATATACCTTTTTAGTTTTAAAAAAATAGCACATTACGTCATATTGTAATAACATAAATGCCATTTTATTTGTGCATGAATGGATATGAAGATTCTACGAATTACCTACTCGTGCGGTGAAAAAATCGGTCAAGTGCGAGTCGGACTCGCGACACTAGAGTTCCGTACAAATAAGCGAAAGAGAAATTGCAAAGAAAATGGTAATTGGTCACGATAGTATGAGCGTACCAACCGTTGCTTTACCTTGTAAATAAAAGTATTTAGGGATTTTTATGATAGTGTCGTCAGTAATACATGTCTAAAAATTTCGTCTGTCTTACTATCATGGCTCATGAGATTTGTTACGGGCGAAGATTGAGTAGTAGGGTTTCGTTTTACGCTTTGAGTACCTACGGAACCTTAAAAATCGATTGGTGTTGTTAAAATAATATATAGGCTACCATGAAATTTATATAATATCAGCAGGAGTCCCTGGACTTCATTTCATTTTAACATTTAATAAATGACAATCCGATCATTAAATATAACCTTTAATAAATGACAATTCGATCATTAAATACTAGCTTTCCGCCCGCGGCTTCACTCGCGTGGTCAAAGGAAAACACGCATAGTTCCCGTCCCCACACAATTTCCAGGGTAAAACCTATTCTGTGTCCTCAGGTTTCAAACTATAGTCATACCAAATTTCATTCAAATTGGTTCAGTAGTTTAAGCGTGAAGAGACAGACTGACAGACAGCCAGAGTTACTTTCCCATTTATAATATTAGTTAGGATTAATATTATTTTATAGTTAGAATGTCCATTATAAATCGGTGCAAATTTATACACCTTTTGTTAAGTCGATAACAGTGTAAGCTTAACGTCACGATGGAAATTATAAACTTTATACCTATAGATTTCTCAGTACTAAAACGTATTGCACAAAGTAGTGGACAAAATTTATGGTAAGGGGACGTGACTGCAAACTTGGAAGCAGAAACCTTTTACACTTTATGGCTTATAAAATAGGTATTATATTAGTTCAGCCCCACGGTTCAGGTAACTTTTTAGATTCTCGAATAGTTGCTAGAGAAGAAGGCTATAATGACATATAATTATAGAATATAATATAACATGGATATTTTATCTGTATAAAGAAAATAAACGTATTTAATAAATTTTTCACTATTTGCAGGTATCTATATAAATAAATGTTCACTATAACAAATTATAATATTAAATATAGGTAGTTAAACAAACTAAGAGAACCCTCTTATAAAATAAACTCATGAAATTATTGTAATCCGATCCTTACGATCAGCTGACTAGATATTTTTTTAACTTCGACTTTCTTTTTGATTTAGTTATTGTGTTTCGGACTATAAATGAGAAAGACAAAATTTTCTCATTGTTCACTTTTTCAATTTTGAAGGGTTATTTAACCCTTTTTCTTTTTAGATGGCGCTTAATTTTTATAACTCAGTGGGTCATAGCGGGGGGACCACGGGTAATACGCCATTTTTTTCAGTAATAGATAAATTATAATAATTTTTGTAAAAAATGTAATATAATATTTTAGACTATTCACTCTTCATATTGACATGATTCATATTATATCGTTGTGTTCATAATATAGGGCCAATTTGTCGAGTCCTTATAATAATATAAGATTGGATATTGGTCACAAAAAGAGCCTAGTATTCATTAAAAAATCCCTTATAAAATGGTCTCCAGAGATATCCTCAATACTCCCTAATAAGTCTAAGCAAGGAAAATATTATTTTTAAGGTAGCAACAGATCTTAAAATCGGACAAGTCCTCAGAGGCCTCATTAATATTCATTATCATTGGAGCCGTTGTAAATATACAAATAAATCCTTCGAAATGTACCAGATTCCATTCCGTAAAATGGGACAGTGAATATTAAATAAGGGGCCAAATCAATGCAAAGTACGAGTAACGTAAACATCTTAATTTCATGGCCACATACTGAGTGTTGGAAATGTTTCATACTAGCTGTGTCGCGCGGTTTCACCCGCGGACGAACCCGCATGCAATCAAGTATTTCTATAGCTAATGTGTTATTCTGATAATATAGGGTTATTCCTGAAAATTTTCATCCAAATCCGTCAAGTAGTTTTTACGTGAAAGAGTAACAAACATCCATACAAACTTTACAAACTTTCGTTTATAATATCGGTAGGTATGAGAACTTTTTTTCAGCTAAATTTCAGACTTCCGAATGCTAACTGAAGCTGTTACTTGTAATAAACAAGTAGAAATACGAGTTAAGGCACTTACACTCTTTGGCTAAAAGCTTTTGATAAGAAATGTGCGTTTTCCCTTTCTGCGTATAATTTCTGTCAATTCTAACTCGAACGTTTTAACTTTTGCACGCCTCATAAGCGAAGCGTTGAGGTGGGTACTACTGTCACTTCGCGCAAAACATCTGATTTTTCAAACTTAAAATGTCTTTATGTATCATACATTGCACTTGTAAGATAATACATACACACACATATTAAGAAAAAACACTATTTTTAACATTCATGATATTTTTGATGTCATTTTTGTTATTTAAACTAGTTAAAAAACAGTTTAAAAAAGTTCTGTCTTGGACGTCCGTGTGTCTGTATGTGCGGAGGATTTTCTTGTTAACACGATAGCGACCGAAATACTTTACTAATCGAGTCTTTTTTTTTCTCTTGCGCTTGAGTATGCTCAGGAATAGAACCCTTTCATTTTTCAGGGTCTGATTCGATGTGGTTTAATTGTTATTAAATAAACAAAAAAAAATATCGACTGAGATTATGAGGCGTGCACTTTTGGATTTTCCAAATTTTTTAACTTTCATTTCAAAGCAATATTGTATTGTATTAATTGCATCTCTTTTTATGGTAGGTACTCCATTGTTATTAATTACTTGTATTTACTACTAAATGAATGAATCCTGAAGGAACGGAATTCAATGACGTAAAAGTAACTTTATGCATTTTATATTACATCTCATAAATTAGCTAATAAATAATACGCCGAACTTTACCTGCATTTATCATAAAATTTATATTAAATATAAATTATTTTTATCACCAATGCGTAGCTTGCGTCATTGTACCGAGGTAGTCACAAAGGGTTGACGTCACACTGATAGGATGATTACCGAATGCTACCGAGTTACAATGTGAACCGAAATACTATCCTTCAATTCCATCAAAACCTAAAGAGCAGATAATGTGTACAATCTTTTGGAGTTAACTACTACTAATAGTATAGTACGCTGATAAGTTGGTTTGGTATAACAATAGTATAAAGCTGAATTGTTGGTTTGGTATAACACGATTATATCAGGAACTATACGGATGATAACAAATCTATACTAGTATTATAAAGCTGAAGAGTTTTAGTTCTACGCACTAATTTGAGAAACTACTGTGTCTAATTGTAAAATTACTTTTGTGTCGTAAAATCCATTTATCAAAGAAGGCCATAAGCTAGGACCAAAGAGAGCAAATAGTATTGAAAAAATGTTATAAAATCGGGAAAAATATTGAAAAAAGGACGAAGCTGCATGTGTCAGCTAATCCCTACTAATATTATAAATGCGAAAGTAACTCTGTCTGTCTGTCTGTTATGCTTTCCCGCTTAAACCTCTCAACCGATTTTGTTGAAATTTGGCACAGACAATCTTTAGACCCTGAGAAAGAGCATAGGCCTTTTATCAAAACACCACGCGGGCGAAGCCGCGGGCGTAAGCTAGTGTTTGATAAATCTTTCGAATGCGGAAGAATAATGACGATTATGCCGATGCTTTCTCCTGTTTGAATAGTTTTTAATGAAAAGAAACATAAACTCAAACTCAAACATTTATTCATTCAATAAGACTTCTCCTAGAAGCACTTTTGAATTGTCATAACATAGTTTTACCAATTACCACAGATTCGGAAAGCAGTTTCTACGGAGAAGAAGATGCAAGAAACTCCGTATTGCTCTTTTAAAATCATGTCAATTTTACATTTTAATTTACATGATAATGGGTACATTTAACAAATTTAGTAAATGTAAAGATACAAAAATTTGCGTAAAATCGCATTACTTAAGAGTAACATATATGGATGTTACAAACAGTTATTACTTAGTCATAAGTCAGCACATAAACTACGAGATGCAAAAGTTATTTTCGTGTTTCTTTGAAAGCAGTGCCATTTATTCATAATTGGGAAATGCACGCAACGCCTAATAACATGGAAAGCTTCTAAATCATTTAACAGCAAAATTATACAAACGTTTTGTCCTAATTAGATTTCGTTTCGTTGATTAGCGTCACCAGTTTTACATCTAATTAATGACTTCATGTCCATTCAATTGTACTTACTGGATACATCCGGTGTATATTTAGAAATAAACTAGCTTTTCGCCCGCAGCTTCGCTGGCGTAGTCGAAAGAAAACCCGCGTAGTTCCCGTTCCTGTGGGATTTTCGGGAAAAACTATCCTATGTGTTAATCCAATTTACCGTCTATATATGTGCCAAATTTCATAAAATCTGTTCAGCAGTTTTTGCATGAAGGAGTACCTAACATTCAAACTTTCACATTTATAATATTAGTAGGATGTTTCAATTTGCCCTTTACACTGTTACTCAAATGTGGGAGGTTCGAGAGATATTTTATACTTTTTATAGCACTTATTTACAATGTACTAACTGATATGAACAATAAAAGTATGGGTAAAAAAAACATAAAGGATGTGCCTCCACATATTATCTTCACTTGAAAAATGAAAACTACCTAGAATCGGTTGGTTACCTTTTTTCATACTGGCATTTTGAAATATTTTCTATAACAACCTTTTTTCATCTCCAAAAAAACATCAATAACTTTAGACTTTGAACCAAACGGAATGTTCTAGACTATTTCAGTCTAAACAAATACGTATCTATCAATACCAAAATTTCCATGAAGCGGTGTTAATAGCGCTATAAATATTTTTTTTTGTGGTGGTATCATCGGCCGCCCACTGAGAATGAATGACAGCATATTGCACATTTTACTGCGTGTTACTATCTATATAACAATTCAAGGATATTTGAATACATTAACTAATACGTAATGAAATAACTTTGTATCCAGTTTAATTGCGCAGACAGTGGAATCTATACTAATATTATAAAGCTGAAGAGTTTGTTTGTTTGTTTGGAAGCGACTACTGGTCCGATTTGAAAAATTATTTCGGTGTTAGATAGCCCATTCATCGAGGAAGGCTTATAGGCTATCATCACGCTAAGACCAACAGGAGCGGAACCACGCGGGTGAAACCGCGGAGCGCAGCTAGTATGAAATAAGACGCAACTATAAGGTAAGGAGTGCAGATTGCTTATAATAAAAAAGCTTGTGTGCCGACACATGTCAGAAGTGAAACTTTTTTAGCAAGATTTAAAGATACCAAAGTCGTCGCCTTACTCCAGGACGTGACGGTATTGGTATTGCCATGATGCGACCTCGAAATTTTCCTCTCAACGCGCCTAAAGAAGTTTCACTTCAACAAAACATAGCACACACACGAATATATCTCTTGTTTATGGTTATGATGCAATTTCGACTGGGTGACCATCATTTTATGAAACAAAACAAAATCTACGACTTCTATACATCGTTGACAAAGACTACTGAAATATTTGTAATAATATTATAAGAGTATAATCTATATGAGAAAATAATTCCAGTGAACTTCTGAATCAAAAAATTAATTACTAAGCGAAATATTTGCGAGCTCGAACTTGTGTTAGGTACTATGCGATAATATTAATATAGATTGCTTATTGTTATTGGATCCTAAATATTATTTATTGTGTCTATAGACCTTATACGATACGTCTTTTATATTAAGAATCTTGTCTTATTATAATTATAAGTGTTATTTTTCTCTAGAAATAACAGTTGGATACAGAGCATTGATTTCAATTCAATGTTTCAAGTACTTATTACCTCGATAGTCTAATAGTATAAAGATTCAGTTGCAAATGTTAACTTTCCAAAACATTAGTGGAATTTTTAATAATCCCCTGATAATATAGATTATTGAATACAAAATATTTTTGTACTAACTTTTTTATATTACTTAACTGTAGGTATATACTTAGTGTATGTATATACACTAAGTATGATGAAGTATAAATAAACAAATAAGTTCTTTAATTATAAAAACATTGACATCAAAGGAAATCTAATTTATTTAACCACAATATAATAGGTACCCATAATCAACAAAGCAACAATAAAATATTGATAACTATAATAATGAGGAATTTACATCAATATCAATCCAGAATATAACATACTAAGTAGTAATGTAATGTAATAAGATAATGAAAAATATTGTCTTGGAAAAAAATTGATAAGAAATATTTTCATCTTGCCCAAATATGGTCAAATATTTGTTTATTATTAAAGGGATATTTTTTGTAGCAAAATAATTTTTAAAATTGATTGTTTCAATAGATTTAATAATTAGATTAGAAGAAAGTTAATATTAGTCGAACGTACAAAATTACAAATCGGTATTTTCTCTTCTGTTATCACAAATAATGAAAGAAAATAATTTACACATTGTTCACTTATTCAAGTAATGTCAGTAGGAAACTTTCATATAAATAATTTATTAGTATTATCCATAGCATTCGATTCAGTTAAATAAGTTCAAATCTCATATTTCATATAATAACTCAAGGAAATAATTAAGGCAATCAGATTACTTGTAGCATGAATAAATCCTTAAAGTTCATCGAATTTACGAGAAAAGTCCTCGTTAGTGCCAATACTTAATTATTTTACCTTGATTAATAATTACATGAATAAGCTTCACGCGTCCTACGCACATTATTTGCTCGTAACTAAATCAGTATGTTATAGTAGGACGCGTGAGGAGTTAAATATGTTTCATCCTGGCTTGGTATAACCACAGACTAATAATAATATACTGGTATAACTTACGTTAGTATCCCTCCCATACATAACAGAGTTTATTTTAAGATAGATAGAAAATATACCTTAAAATAAGTATCATAATATAATACTTCTAGCTGTGCCCCGCGGTTTTACCTGCATTGCTCTACTCCTATTGCTCTTAACGTGATGATATATAGCCTATAGACTACCTCGATAAATGGGCTATCTAACACAGAAATAAATTTCAAATCGGACCAGTAGTTCCTGATATTAGCGCGTTCAAACAAACAAACTCTTAAGTTTTATAATATTAAGTATAGATTTGACCTACTTATTTACATTATTGAATCTATATTTCAATCGATTTTGCGGATTACCATACTGAGTATAGTTCGAGATCTCATACATATTAAACGGTTTCGATTCACCGTCTGTCACTAAATTAATCCTTAAATTGTCAGGAAAAATCTAATAATGTAATCGAATAGTAGCTCTCGGACTATGTTGGAACACTAAAGGATAAAAATTAAAATATTCATAGAAAATGTCGGAACGAATTTTAATAACTTGCACTCTTTATTATGTAAGACTCGTTAAAGAATATGAGTATTTTAATTACAAGGTCATGTACCTGAAATCTTTGAAAATTAGCCCAAATGAATCACATAATATAATATTTCTTTTTTTCACATCTAAACATCGGAAAAGTAAATGCTACAAAAATAGCTTGAATAAATTCAAGACTGTGTTGACACACGCAGAATCTCTTTCAAATAAATAAATTAAAATATAAATTCCTTAAACCTAAATAAAGTATATTATTATTTTGTAGAAAGATTCATTAAACAAAATATTTACCAAGCACTATTCTAAAAAAAATTTACAATGCATTATTAAATGCAAAATTAGAAACTTCATTGACATTTGAAAGTTAATTCCATGTTTTTTCTCTTTGTTACAGATAAATGCAGAAGAAGCATTCCAACTTGTTAGGTTTATTTCAAGTTCTCTTGACTCTGTTTGAAGTAATGGAGGATTACAAAACGTAACCTATGATGTTGGATGCCAATGAACCTTACGTCAGTACGGAATACGTCAATATTACTAATATCACAGAAGACACAAACCAAACAGAGAACGCAACATGGACGGATCATGCGATCTGCGACCCGGGTTTCACCAGTTTCCTCTCGACGCCGTTCTTTCATTTCATTGTCTATTTAATGTACTGTACAGTCTTTATCATCTCCCTTTTCGGGAATGGATTGGTTTGTTTCATAGTTCAAAGCTCACCGCGAATGAAAACAGTGACCAACTACTTTATCATGAACTTAGCTATCGGTGATATATTGATGACTTCATTGTGCGTTCCCTTTTCATTTGTTCCTGTTCTAGTGTTGAGGTATTGGCCATTTGGAATGGTTATGTGTAAGATTGTAAATTACTCGCAGGCAGTGTCAGTGTTTGTTAGTGCTTATACTCTAGTAGCTATATCTCTGGACCGTTATATGGCGATAATGAGGCCGCTGAAGCCACGTTTGGGCCGGGTGGCTGCGAAGTTTATAGTGAGTGCGGTATGGGCAGGCGCCTGCGCAACTGCCGCTCCTATATTCATTGTTTCTCAAATTCAACGACCGACACCGTGGCATGAGTTTTGTGAAGCGTGAGTATCTTTATCTTATAACAGTATTTTTATCAAATTAATTTCAAAAACATACTCCCTCTGCACTCTGCAGTCATAATCAGTGTCATTAACCTATATTCCCATTTCCCATGTGATAATACACTCTGAATATAATTAATGGTGTATCTATCGAATTCGTAAGACCATTATCTTAAACAATAAATTATTTCAATTCCATAAATTTCTACGTTGAGATTCTATTCACAGCAATATATTATTATGTTCTCCCATTTGCTTGGCAATTATCTATAAAATATATTCAGTCACAATCAACTTTCCAAATTGTGTATGTATGTAATGGCGAACATAATTTGGGAATAAAATACTTCAAAAATCATTAATATAATCGATCGTAGCGTAAAAATAAAGGTATAAAGTTTTGTTATAACAACGCTTTTGAAATATTTCACTATTCAATTTTACAATTATTAAAAAAATCCAATCAAACACAAACATTTATTTATTCAACTAGACTTTCTTTAGAAGCTCTTTTGAATCGTCAAAATATAATTACTTCTAGGTTTTTATTTCAAAGCTAAGTCACATTACAAGGACGTCTATCGGTTTATTGCCGATTTAAAGGTAAACTATATTACAGGCACGCCTGTTCGTTTTTACTGCCGATTCTGAAGGTAAAAACTATTTCAGGGACGTCTGCCTCGAGCGCTGGGAGCACACAGAATACAGCCAGCAGTACTCCTACATCCTACTAGTTCTACAATTCGGTTTGCCCCTCTCCGCCCTGGTGGTGACGTACGCTCGGATCGCGCACGTGGTGTGGGGACCGCCACCTGGCGAGGCGCAGTCCGCTAGAGACTCCAGAATGCAAATGGCTAAGAGAAAGGTGAAGGTAGATTTTAAGTAAATAAAACCAGCACAAAGTTAAATTTATATTAATAGAGATTTAAACACTGTAACATTACTTAATAAGCCAGTCTGCAGAAGAAGAACGTAGTGCTATCAATCTAGATTATAACTATAAAATAAATTGTTTAAAACTATTCAACTTGTTGCAATTTAATAATTATTTGAATATTATTTATTTGTAGTACCTAATTTACTTTATTAATAATTATAACTAGACGTAATCGCGTACCTAATAAATTTGTTTTCATGTACTATTAAAAGTAGTTAGCATTTGAGCCGCAACTCATCAGTATTACTGGTCCTCACTGAAAACCAGTGTTGCAGAAACACTCTGTAACTTTTGCTGACGTGGGGACCCTTTTGGCATCACACTAATTTTATTTATTTGTTTAATTTTAATTTTGTTTTGTGTTTCTTCTTTTTGTTTGTTTTTTATTTTATTTTATTACCTTATTTTTGTAAAATTGGTGCCAAATAAATGAGTTTGAGTTTGAGTTTGAGTTGCTCTTTTTAATCATGTCAGTTTTACAATTTAATTTTACAAAATACATATATGTAATATCATAGACGAAGACGAATTTGATAGACGAAGGTGAAAACATTTATCAATCATTATATTAATAGGTGAAAACTTTTATTAATCAATCTCAGATTGAACTAGTCTATAATAATTATAGGTCATTGCGTCAATCGTTCGTTAAAATATCATAAAAATAGACTAACGTTCTAAAAACTAGGTATGTGAGTTCATCCAGAAAACTTCGTACTGCGTCATAAATTTTCTACAAATAAAAGAGATCCGGCTATTAGGAACGGAAACAAAAACAACATTGATTGCTTTGAAAATGCAATTTAACTAACCTACAAATCTAAGAATACATTTCAACATTAAGCAGCCTTATTGCTATGCTCTGTGCGTCTGGTTATCACAAAGCGTTTTCTTCCAGACAATCAACCGAATGTAGTTCAAAATTAATACTAGTTACAGCATTAAATCTATCCCATGTTTATTCAATTCTGAAAAGAGAATTTATGGTTTTAAATTATAATTTAAATCATTTGTTTTATTTGTATCATATAGATATATTTTGCTTTCAGATGATCAAGATGATGGTGACTGTAGTAGCGGTGTTTACAGTATGCTGGCTGCCTCTCAACATTTTTATTGCAAGTATTATAAGCCCTTTCATTATGCACCTTTTGATTAAGTTTTCTATTATTAACAATAAATATATATATATATATATATATATATATATAAATAATCAACTCAATTAAATTTAGGTTTTGATTGACTATTAGGACAATAATTGTATTTTTGGGACTCAGCTCTTTTATTTGGTTCAGCAAAATAAACGAGATAGATATTCGATGTCATTTCAAGGCATTTTAGATACCTAGATAAAATTTTAAAGAATAATAAGTAATAAAGGTTCAATTTATTAGAAAAACTTTTATTAGAAGAATAAAAGTTAAACCTAATTTGTACACCATTGTACGCTTATTACATATTTCCAAATATTTCCTGTATAATTTGTCTTATTTTCAACTGCGATGCGTTAAAATTATTTTAACAAGCGAAATACACACGAATTCCAGTTTTAATGAACATACCCTTGGCAAAAGGTATAAATTAAACTACAGTAATAGTCATGATTCGATTAGTTATAATACACGCTGTAAAGATATTTTCTGGAGCGTTACAATTTTGATTTTGTTGCACAGAATATTTTGTTGTTCAGTGTTCATATTTGTAGTTTTTTAATTGCTCGTCTTAATAAACAAATTGATAATTTATATTGTAATATCAGAACTCAGGAAGTCTCAATAATATTTTACTTATTAAAAACTAGCAGCTTCGCACGCGTGGTCTAAGAAAATTCGCATAGGCCATAGAACACTAAAAATAAATATAGCTAGACATAAAATCGTACCATAAAATAGAATCTTTGCAACATGAAAGAAAGCAGACAAAAAAACAAACACATGAAACCCAAAATAAGACATAAAAAGCATTCATCTTTAAAAATACTACTAATATTATAAATGCGAAAGTTTGTATGTTTGTTTGTCCTTGACGCATAAACTGTTCAACCGATTTTCATAAAACTTGGCAAACACATAGAGGGTAACTTAAATTAACACACGATAGTTTTTATCCCGAAAATCCCACGGAAACGGGAACTACGCAGATTTTCCTATGACTAAGCGGGCGAAACTGCGGGCGAAAAGCTAGTTAAACTATATCTTAGGAAAGATTATATAAAACGTTTACAGTAATAGCCTTACAGTGAGGATTGCCGATAAGTAAACCCAAACGCCCACGAGGCACCAGACACAAAGGTAATAAACTTTTAGCGAAAACATAATATTCAGAATAAATAGACCTTAACGTTTTCCTCGAGATGTAACGAGTGTTAACGTATTATCAGTACAATCATGGTATTACTGGATTATGGTTACGGGAAAAAACAGGGAAGGATAACCTTTTTATATACCTACTTGTGTCAGAATTTAAAAGACACATAATAAATTGTGTTAGCCCGAAAATAAGTGAAACTTGTGAAGTGGATCGAGTTTATAATCATAATCTGATATTCTAAATTGCATTGCAGTTTCAACAAGAAATAACTATAAGAATAAAAAAATACATTAGCGCACTATATTCGAGTTATTTAACATATTTTTGATGTTGTGTATACTTTATTAAATATGACAAATTAATGAATATTCATTTAATAACATGTAAAATTATAAAAAAGATATAAATTTCCTTTGATAATTATTCAGTAATAAAATAGAAAAGAAAAAAAACACTTATTTCAGGTGTTTTTTTTTCTTCGAAGTATGTACGTACCGAAGGTTTGTTATTTCTGAATTCCATGTTATTATTTTTTACTTTTGAGGGTGAAGCTTTCCTCGTGTTAATACGTCATGCGAATTGCGATCACTTCTGATTCAAAATAAATCAAATAATATGTATTCCCAGTATGAAACAGTTCATATAAAATCCAAATATTTTTTCATAATCCTAACTCAGTTTATTAATTTAAAAGAGGAATTGAGCAAACAGAAGATGAAAATAATAAAAGTATGTCCGCTTATTTTTATAATGCAAGTATATGACTTTTCTCTTCATTATAAATATTGAAAATGTATCAAGATTTTAACGAGCTCTAACCCCTTTTAGCAATGCTTTAAACTGCGCAGTAAACAAAGTGTATTAGGTATATTTATATAGACTTCACGTCAATTCTAATTCCAGTAAACAATAATTAATTAGCTATAGTATCTTCCAAGAAAGGGTTTATAATGGCACTGTAGTAACATTGTTTACAAAACATTAGGGTGCTTTTCCACCAATAATGTGCGAGGATGTGTAGCGAGGAATGTGTTTGTAA
>CAJQZM010042258.1:32306-80400 GCA_907164665.1 Colias nastes | reverse complement strand
GTTAATTTCACCTAAATATGTAAATTATCATGAGCCGACCACCGTTAATTCAGAGATGTCAGTTTGTAAATAATTCTATCGCACACACTCTTTGCGCGAATACCCGCGCCAAAAAGAGATAAAAGACATGTGTATTATGAATAAGGTGGCAGGGAAAATTTTAACGGCGCCTATGAGGGTTGTGAATGTTGAAATAACTTTCAAATATTGTCGCTAGGTGGACGGAAAGTTTCGTTCCTGAGGGAGATTGTTTGCCGACTCGTCCTCGTCTCTGTAAATGAAACGCATATAATTTTAAAACATGCTACAGTGTAGCCGACCCTTAACTAAGCGCGCCATAGAATGCGAGATACGCGTTTCAAAATTATTTGATACTGCATGTCGAGGAGAGGTTTTGTTTCAGTATTTCTGCTCTGTGGCAATGCGTGAAAATGGACGGCGATTTTGCTTAATGTTATTTCGGGAGAAGTTTGGATTATTATAATAGCGGGACGAATTCATGTGGATGAGTTTTGTCGGCGAGTGGTACGTGTGGACGAAGCTTTAATTACTGGAATACGACATGGTTTCACTAATGGTTAAGTTTTGTATTTTAATTAGTTTATGAAGTTGTAATTAACTGTAGATAAAAGTTTCTATACGTTATAATGAGTTTTGACGCCAATTCTCATAGTTTTATGATTAAGTCTTGACTAAATTATATTTTTCAGTGCTCTTAAAGTAATATGAAATTGTTAAAGAATTTTCCTCATAAAAAGATATATAAAAATAATACCTACAAATTTCGCAGAACCAAAGTCCCGGACTTAATAAAAAAGCAATCCTCTCAAATAATTAAAACGGCTCGATTCAAAACGAAGTTAATCCAGTAAATTGCGAATCGCGAGTCCATAAAACATAATTAAAAAAGTCGAGCGCGGGAAAATTCGGAAAAAAAAGGTAGCGAGGTATCGTCATCAATCTGAGGAATTATTTCATTTACGTATTAAAATCCTCGTTTTGTCGGTACGTGAATTATTTCTCATGGCGTTAATTACTCGCGCCTCGTTTACTGGGCCCTTGTGATTTAGGCCCAGTATAATGTTTGTGTGTGGGTGTGTGGGATTGTTTTTTTTAGGTGATGAGTAATAGTGATCAAATGTTGAGTTATTTACTTACATTATCTACTGACTAATCTTCTTTGATTAATTTTTGTTATTTTTGCAAGCAATTTTTAAATATGAATCAATTGGTAATTTATATAAGCTTATTTCTATCATAGTTTTGTCCTGTGTATCTTCGTAATTTAAAGAAGTATTTCGTTGACACTATTATGTACTCAAAAATTACAGGTAGGTACATTACCAATAAAATGAACTGATAACCAGACACGTACGCAATGATCGAGTTAACACAAATTACGCACTAGCGTATGTCCAATTAAACACGTCAAATGGAAATCATGGCGCGTGACACGATTAGGCACGCGTGACAAAGACTATAGATAGATGAGAGACGTTGACTATAAATACAGATCATCCTAGATATTATAAGATTTCATTGATATTATATTTATATGTGTAAGTACACGTAAGTACATAGGTATATGTATTTTTGTTGGTACCTATGTAATTTATGGTACATCTCAAAAATTGGGGCATCCACATTTTCGTTTGATTTTAAGTTTCATGTCTATAGCATTCATAATAATATTCATCATAACAATCACCACTATTTGAATAACCCCACGATTTACAAAATTGGTACAAAGTGCATTACGGTTTTTTTAAAGAATTAATGATTTTCTTATAAGCTTAGTAGACACTTTTCATTTAGGAACGTTTTTGCGGTATTTTAATAAATTAATAACTATATTTTCGTTACACCAATAGACATCCAAAGTAAGGCCATAAGCACACAATATTCACAATACAATGCAGCGACTCGGCAATTCCCAGATGTCGTAACGTCTAATTTCCGTCGACTTACACACATCAGCGTTTTCGATATCGTGTGTACCCGCATTTATGTACAGGTGAGATTTTGTTAGAGATTTCCCTTTGCATACTGTTCAGAAAAATTTCAATGTAATGAAAAAATAAAGCTTTTGACTATGAATTTGATATTTCAGTTTTATGGCATTCCAACGCTTTTTAAAATATACCTATATACCTAAGTTTAACTTTTGACAATCTTTATTAAACAGTAAAAACATTGGAATGGGTATCCCTTAGGCACATAAGTTCCTAGTTTATCATATTAGTGTGGATAGGCAACATTTGTGGGTGTCTTAGTCCTTTTCTTAATTTTTCTTCGTCTACGCTACTCAGAAGCCTCTGCGTGCAACCTTCTCTACTCCCACCTTTTTCCATTTACACGGAACCGCACAAATATTGCAAACTAAACGGGAGCCAGCACTATTTACAATTTGGCCGCAACCCCCTTACGTCCGTCAGGGCACATTCAAACCATCGTTATGTTGTCCATGTTTATACTGCTTGCTTATCGTGCCGGTTTTTATTGCTTCGCTCACGATCGAACGACTCATTTTTGGATTTCAAATCGTCTTAATAGTCTATGTATTGATAAAAAAATATGAGTATGATGCTGAATGTGGTTTCTATAATAATTTATATATGCTATCTGAGTCACTCATAATAATATAGTACTTTGTTTCATGTAGGTAGTAACTGATAATATCAATTAACTGATACACAGTTCTAATTTGAACAGTTATTTTACGTTTATTTGTAAGGTTTAAAAAACAGCAAAAACTTCTATAATTCGACTACCATAATATATTTGAACCTAACTATGTCCATGTAAACTTTATAAAACCCCTAATTTGAAAAATTAACTCTCGTTACTTCTATACTACAGCTCTTAATTGTCGCCATGCCGTACTCCTAGTAAATAAACAGACCGTTACAGCCAGACGACATTCAGACAGACATGTGCCCAGAGGACTCCACCATTATCGGTTAGAGATAGGAACGTCTCAATTGTTGGCACTTTCAGACAACGCCTCCCGCATTTATATTTCAGTTCGATCTGTTGTGAATTTTGTTGAGAGTAACTGGAGACTGAGCTAAAATGTTTGATAATGTTTATATGTATATTTGGTATGGACTTAATTTAAAAGCGATATAATTTAAGGACTTAATAACTTGTCATTTTGTGCACTCACGCAGCTGCAGCATAGCATGGAATTAGCCATATTAATTAGTATATTTTCGTCAAATAAAATGCACGCGCAAATTTAAATAACTAGGTGATTTTCGTTGGAAATGTTTTTACAAGAAAAAATATGCAATATTAACAATTTTTCCAATATTTATACCAGCCTATGAAATCGTGATTGACCGCAATACAGCAATTCCTGACAGACTAGTCTTCATAACAAGTTAAATAATACAAAATTTAATTGCTAAATACCTCCTCCACATAATAAACTAGCACACGATATTAAATATAATACACGGATCGATAATTAATTAATTACAGGTATAGGTAACCGCGCCCGGGTTACGTCGTGTGCCCGTAACTAGCGCAACAGTGGATTTCCCAAGAGATGGCCGATCGGTCATAGATCATGCTTGAAGAACTGTTATATTTGTGTAACCCATTATTTTACTATTATAATATGAGAGTTAAAGTAGGCAAATAATAGTATATTGAAGTAAAAAATAAAATAATAGTAATTATTTCAGTTTTTTACAAATAAATAAGCATAATCACAATTTCGTTACCTTTTATACAAGGTAATTCATTGATTTAATAATGTCACGTTTTGTGTTAAATAAAGCATTGCATTGCATGCAAACATTCGAATGTAAAATTAACGAAATTTTTATCATTCTTTCACACGAGATAAATACTAAATACTTAGCTATTCATATTTTTTTGTTCTCTGGATTCCTTGTATGATATAGTTATCTGTGGTTCAACATATTTGAATAATTTACACTTGATCTCAAATATACGAGTAAAACCGGCTAGTTTCACAAAACATTAAAATGCAAATATTAATCTTTGACACACCACACCCGCCATGTTATTCCGCCTATTAAGGCACCTGTCACGTGAGTTTACAATAAGTAAATATGAAAGTGTCAGTAATCGGGACCTCGACCCTTATTGCCATACTATTGACACTGTTTGCGCTAAAAATTTGTAGGTCCAGTAATTAGATAGGTTGTTTGTCAATGGTTATTGTTCTGGGATTTGGTTTGGGTATGGGAATTGTTATGGGGATTTTTATGGCGTACAATATCAATGTTACATAGTGTAAAGATAGAAACACAGAAATTGTAACAATCATTCACACATTTCATTATTACACTTGTAATTTACAAATTAATTTCGAATTATAGAACTGAAAAAAAAAATTAAAACATTTTAATTACCTACCTACAGTACGATGTGTTGCAAGATAGAAAAAATATTAACAAAAAAAATATAAGGTCCTACCTATATTATTACAATTTTTGTTTAAATTAATAATCGTGAGCGTTTTCGTAGAATTAACATTATAAATTAAAATTTTCATAATTTATTATTTTCAAGAAGCTGGCAGCTAACAAATTGAAATAAAAAAAACTGTTTTAAAAAGTTAATTTAGAAGAAGCTATCAATGCTATCAATCGTGTTGCAGAAGACGTTCTAAATTCGAAATTTAAAAAATATTCGTGTGTGAACAGATTAGTCAACGTGGATAGTGGTCATTTACAAAATAATTTTATTGAAATACTGCGCAGAAACCAATATTAGTTTAGTTATTTATTAGTTATTTGGCAGAAACAAAGCAAAAAATAGCAAACGGTGAGTACCTACATGCAAATTTTAGACAAATAAATCTCAATACGAAAGGTCATTTCAATAAAATACATTGGAATATAAGATGAAAATAAAAACAATATTCGTGCTAGGACCGCCCAGGGGACACATTGGCGCCCCAATAATACTTTTTATCATATTTATTGACTGATAAATGGTAACGCTATGTCGAGTGCATTTATGTGTTCTTGTATTAAACGGAATAATATTTAAAAGTATTATGATAATTTGTTTTGATTATTTTTGTGATCTTGGATGAATTAATTTATTCACTGAATTTTATTTAAAGATCTTTGTGTGTTTACCGTAACTGAGACTAGACTGAATATTTTGTATGTAAATGGAAATATTTTTAAAGTATTATTAGACGTTTTTTTTAATATTCTTCTTATTACAAATGTACAAGCTGTTAGAATAATGTGTTAAAGTTGCTGCCATTTTATTAAAGTTTGTGTAGTGGACTAATTTCTGTAATATCATCATAATTTCATTCGTAGGTATTATATTTTTTAGACACTGATCGTTGATTAACATTAATACAACCAGGATATAGAAAAGAGAACAAATGGTGAATTCAGATCAGTCAGCTATTTGTAGCCAGAAGATGTTTGGTAGACAAAATAAACGATGACGGAAGAGAAAATACGTACTTAAACTTACTATTAGCATCAAATAAAAGTATTTACTTACTTTCAAGATTATAGTTAAGTGATTAGGTATAGAAAACACTTACAGATTCTTATATTTCATTGAATTAACTATGAGAATATCAGCGTAGGTATTCATAACGTAGGTACTGAGTGGATCCGTCACTTCGCATACAAAATAACGAGTTGAAACACTCTAACCAAGAAAATAGATTCTGTTTATGTAAAAAACAGGTGCCTTTGAGTACAAAGAACTACTTACGTTATCCCAAGTGGCATTAGGATATAAGATATCGTACGCGTATCGGAAAGCGTGGGGAATTCAGATTTCCATCAGGCAAGTTCGCGGCTCGAATTTCAAAGGGTTTGGTCGCAAAAAATAGTTGCGTATATAACGTAAGTTGGTAATGTGACATACAAATTGTGTTACTGAGAGATCTGTCAGCGTAGTGTAGACTGTAGTTGATGTTTTAGATATTTGAAGAGTTGAGTTTGTAAATGTACCTACCTATCGATTCATGATAGATTGGGTTGCAGTCACAGGTTGCAGTTGTTGAATAAATTAACTTTTCTAAAATTGATTTGAACAGATGACAAATTGCTTAAATACCTAAATATTTGTATTTGACATTCGTTTCGTCAAGCTCGCATTAATTAGAGTCTACGCGGCACATCAATTTAAAAAAGTATTCAGCTTAAAAAAATATTTAGGTAGTGTATTAAAGTGTAAAATATTATAAAGTTTTAATTTGATCTCTATTTTTCAGTATACCTCCCTATTACCACAGTATATAGAAAATAGTATGGTTTGTTAGACTGTGCTATTGCGTGCACATGAAGAGGCCTATGTTCTTTACTCAACTATGGGTTAAACCGGGCTGAGAAAGAAAGAAAGAAGAAGATTACCGCATCATTATAGGAGTTAATCTACCTACTACTTGATTCGTCACTATGATTTGGAGGAGGACGCACGTGTCTGTGAGTGAGCCGTAAGCTTATCCTATATTTATTGGTACGTCTATGGATTTTCAAGTTATTGAAAAAAAATCTTTAATTAATGTACATTGTAAATATTGTAAGGAAAATGTTTAAAATATTATTTTCTTAAAAAATATTTTGTTTATTAACAAAATTCACGTTCACTTCTCATAAATTCCCTGTAATTGGATGGGACGTGTTCGTAATAAAATTGTAATTAAAAATTAACTACTTTATACTATCTAAGCCTCTCCGAGGGTGCATACTAAGCAGACAAATGCACATTTGTTTACTTAAATAAAGTACTAGAATTTATAACACCCATATACCGACTTTATCGGATTAAATGCAAGTAAAACTCATTTTAGCCCTGCCTTTTTAACGTTCTAATTTTTTTAATTCTGAGTTTGAAGCGGTGTTTGTACGTTACGTTCCTAATGCTAATATTGCATTTATGTTTCTCCCACTTCTTTTTTCACCAGGAAATTATAAGTTGAAATTTCTTCAATTTCCTTTAAATGCTTAAGTGAAAATATAGGCTCTGTAATATATTAAACATACTTCGTACTTGTAACATGAGTCATGACTAATTTGGCTCTAGTAAGTTAGCAGACAGTTGCATTTGGATTAATATAATAAGTTTATTCGGTTTCCACATAAGATTTGGTGTTTATTAAATGTCATAAAAACTATTTTTCTGTATTGATATCCTAATCTATCAGTCTACAAGAATGTGTCCTCATAACATTGAGGAACAGGATAACTCCATACCTGTCATTTAACATGAAAATGAAAATTTCCAAAGTCTACCCTGCACACTAGTATCATGCTTAACCTCAACGATAACATCGCGCTCAACCCTTTATTACCTATCCAAAACTAAATTTAATTTAGTAAATTCGCATTAACACACCCATACACTTGGGGATATATACCCAAGTGGACATTATAATAACTTATTACAACATAATTTATTATTCTGTCATTACCGTGACGCGATCGCGTGTGGCAATGTCATAAGTTAAAGTCATCGAGTTGAACGCAGTTAATTTCATTGGGTATGGTGACAAAAATTCTGTTTACTTTGCTAGTTGCGTTAAATGACGCTGCGGGATCAAATTTAAGTAATAAGCGTCATTAACGTGCCGGCTAATGATGTTAATTTATGTGATGAGATATGATAGATTATGTGATAATTTTTAAATTACAAAAAACGAAGGTAGCATAATAAAGTTGTTGTGAAAAGAGCGTGATAGATGTTTTAGGGCTTAGAAAAAATTGAAACTATTACTAAAAATTACATAAAATAAGCTAGATTTTGTACCGTAAATTTTCCATAAGCTGAAATTCATTTAGGTATTATTTTTCATTAATTTTGTAATGCCACCCCACGATCAAATTTAATCAACCTAAAATGAATAGCAATAGATAGTGTCGTGTTTTTTTTTTAGCAATCGTTAAATACTGTTTTGAATATCTCATTTAAGAATCATCTCATCAATTTAATATAAGGTAGGGTAGTCTTAGAATTATTACCAAGATCACCTAGAACTACTATATAAGAATTAACTTACACCTCCAGCAACCACGTATGTCGTAAAGCGAGTGAGAAACGGTCGGCCCAAAGAAATCAGACAAGCCATCAATTATATGGGTTATTGATATTGGCGCGGGACCTCGTGTTGCTTACATGGATGATTTTATCCTTTTGCTTTTGGGGAAGTCAAGCAATTGTTCGAATGATTTGTATAGTATAGGTATGTTGAATAGAATAATTATTCTTCAAGCGTTGTTCAACTAAATTTTTATCTTATTGCTGCTATAATTTATGGCTATATAATATATATATATATAGCATGGCCATTCTAACAATTTTCATCTTTAAATAAGAATTGAAAGTGATTCCATAAATTTCTATAAAAATGTCCTTTCCCAAATCCACAATAACAGACCATCCAACAAAAAATCTTAAAACATCGCAACCGCGTTTTGTCCCTCGTCAAAACAAATGAAAACCGCTGGAGGCGAAACAACACCTGTATTACCATAACAAGACATGAAATTTGAATGTCCACAAATCGAATAACGGGCCCCCGTCCCCGGAATTAAGTTATCCACTTTTTGCAAGAAAAGACGGGCACGTTAACATATGAATATGACAAATTGTGCGACGTCGGTTCGCCGCGAGTGTCCGGCGTCCAGGCTTTACGGCACCCCTGGGAGACAGGGGACTGACTTGAAAAATTTTTCATTCCGGCCGACTAGCTGCGGAAGAAAAACGGCTGGGTCACTCTTCAAAACTGTAACAATTTCTCAGAAACAATAATAGGATAAAACGCGTTGCCCGCTTTGACCGGTGGATGTGTAAAAGCTATTACGTACGCCTGTCAATGTTATTTATTTGGACGCGCGGTAAGAATTTTTATTTCATCCAGGGATTCGAAGTTTTATTAGTAATGGCAAGATGCGTCACTTCTGGTTTAACTAGGTATTGATTTAGAAGGTTACATGAGAGAAAGTGGACGTGTGTTAAAAGAATCAGAATAAAAATACATATTTTGATCTTACAGAATGTAAGAATAGATAGACAAGACATATGACATTAAAAATAACTAAATTTGAAGATGCCAAGTTTTTCGTTGTTTACAAATGAGCTATAGAAAGTTCCTATAAAATTATTAGTATGAATAGGTGCACAAGTCTATTCACATTTTTCAACTTGATTAAAACAGCACAACACAGCGTATTAATTGCAAGCTTTATAATTAAGTAATGTCTCGAAGTTCAGACAGGATACGTATGAGCATAGAGAAACAGCGTTATAATGAAAGTAGTGATTTGTGAGTTTGTGGCGACAGAAATTCCCAAATGGAATCAGGAAGAGTGCAGCCGTCGTGGACCGAATTGCAAATACGCATATGTTTCCGATTTTATTCCACATGTGCGGGAGGCTTCTAACCCCAAACTGTATTAACTATTACGTGAGGAATTGAACGTTGAAATATTCTAGAATTTTCTATCCTTTCCAATTGGTTGAAGGTGGATAGATAATATTAATGTTATATCAAAATATTCAATCAACATCTCTGATCTGCTAAATATAATGTTAAGTTAATATAAATATAGAATAATGTAACATTTTTAACAAGTGACTAATAACAAAGTATAAAAGAGGTGCTATCAACTATAAACTTAACTAAAAAAAGTAAAAGATGAATAAAAATACAGGTATCACGAGGACCAAAACATAACATGCAAGCAATTCACAATTAAAACGCGTCCAAAAAAGGGCATAATTTGCCATTGTGATTGCTAAAAACGAGATCAAACGGTTTTATCAAAATTTCAAACGTTGTACATTCTAAAATTCAAAGTCTATTCAAAATGATGGACGGACACGAATATATTTGGCGATTGGCGCAGATTCCAATATAAATGTAAATAGAGAGGAACCTGGTGAAATATGACAGTTATAATTGCTTTATTATACTTGGGAGTGGGACTAGCGATTGTCGCTTTCCGGCCATATGCTAATTTTCTTCACACTGTAGTTAAATATGAAGTTGCTGCGGGTGATAATTTTGATTTTGATTTAGATATATTGGTTTGTTTAGCTGGAATATATTGATGCTTAGTTGCGGTTGTTGTTATTATGATTGTATGTAAAATTACATATGATTTTGTAATGTTTTTTTTTTATGATTGATTTTTGTTAATTTTTATTATTTATTAAAAAGTGTATATATATTTATACAGCCACCAATTATAAATTTATATTAACAATCAAAATTTCTTATGATTAAGTTTATTCTTACTTTTGGGCAGTATTACCAATTTTTAACACCACCTAGGTAAGAGTTTAGAAACAGTCTATAACTACGAGTATCTGAGCCAAAGTTTAGCCAATTCCTTTAAACTCTTTACATGGTTGAGTCACAATTATTACACTAACTAAAATTAGTATCTAAATAAAGCCATCAGCTACCGATAGCTTATAAATATTCACAAGTAACTGGAGATGCCTCATTAAGAACTCTGCCCTCTTTTTGCGTTATTGGCTATACACCAGAGGGTTGTTTAGATCAACTTGCTGTAAGATGTAGATCGATGCTGGAGTTAATGGAGCAATTTTTATTAATTATAAAGTAATTTAACATCGCTTTTTCATGTCGAGGTAGAATTTGCTTCAGATTTTTGACTGGTTGTTTTAATCGTGGGAGGGAAAAGTTCATCTTTGCTATACAATTAGGTAATTTGTTTCGTTTATAGTACCAGTTAAATCGAAAGAAATTAGGTGGTCTTATTATTAATAACTGTAGATAAAAAAAAATGGGCTTGTGTAGTACAGCCCAATATTTATTTACTTTTATTTAATAGGTGTTACTCAAACAAACATTTAAACAACCACCAGACGATACAAAATCATGCTCTGGTAGTGGATAAAGACTGGGTCAGGTTAGTTGACTTTTTGTTGGTGCTTCTAAAATTACTGACTTAATAACCATTTTGGTCTAAAAATACAATTATTATTTTTTCAGACCTATAAACTGGGGAATAGCTATAAAGATTCTAGATAAGGTTGCTTCAACCAAATTTTTAATTTTTACATATAGATATTACCTCAAAATAGTATTTATATTTGGACTCTTATTTATATAGGATAGGCCTTCAATCTTCTACTATCCAGTCACTTATATACCAAACGGCTGGACGTATTGGGAATTGATCGAGAGTTAAGTCACGATTGTTACGTCGGGAACAATCCGGTGGGATTCATTATCCCGAAACGGTACGACTGATTGCTGCTACTGTTGTGGCATTTACACTGTATAGATGTAGCCTAAATGCAACTAGAGTCGATAATCTGTGGGAAAAACTGCAAAGGCACAGCTAAAGGAATGTCCACAAGGAGCAGAAACTTGAGATTTTGCAGCATACCTTATTGTGTAGTGTACATACATGAGTAGGCACAGTAATTTTCGGAAATTGCCCTAAATGAGGTAAAATATGTCTTATTTTACATTTAAAATAATTTCTTATCCCACGAAACTGTCAATTGCAAAATCTCTATAGATAATTCAGAAAATTCGTAAATAAACAAAACATACCCTCACTATTTTTCATATAATCCAAATAGCTATTTTCGTGCCAAGTGTGACAAGTGTCGTATATACCAATTACCATAAAATATCAATGCATTATAATAACTAACACAATCAACTGTCCTTGTAACAAATAATGATTTTAATAGCGGAGGGGCGTGCAAACTTCGCCAAATAATTTATACAACGCAGCGGGAAGGACTTGTGATACAAATTGCCTAACATGTGGTACTTGGAAATGAGACGAGCTAATGTTTAGATAAGTTTCAAATATTTCATAAATCATGACATGTTTTTTTTCATTGAATTACGTTTTGTCATGAAAACTGAAAATAAATTCCATTCTAGACTCTGACTGCTGAAACAAAACAAACATATCTTAAATTATAATATTATACGGATTAGCGTAAATGTGTATGAGTTAAGTAGTAAAGTACGGTAAATAATATGGTACCTCATAAGATATGAGTTACAAAGTAGAAAGGTTCCTTATAAAATGCTCGTGCGTCTACGCCGTAGCTCTACGCCCATGAGGACGTCGAGCTATTTTAAATTCAATGTATTTGAAAAATAACATCTGTATTTTCAGGCTATGATATATTTATTGGCATTAAACATAATCGTTCATATACAGACTCAATGTTTTCTTAATAAACTATAAACAAATATAAAATACATTTATATGGAGCACGTACCTAAATCATTTTAAAGTTATCTCTTCTTACACATGTATAGATAAGGGCATAAATAGTTTAAAACATAGAAATTAATTAAAATAAAATGTAATTCTATACTTCTTATTCTTTATGCAATATACTCAGTTTAAACACCATTATGAACGTGAAAATAGTCGGGAAAAATGTGCTATTTCATCTTAAAAATATGATAAAAAATTCCGTACACCACGCGAGTGAAGACACGCATGTAGCAATAAATATTTTAAAAACAAATCCATAAGATGGATAGATTTTAATAGATACATGCGATATTAGACAAGATCATACATCACGTGATCAGCTAATGCAATATAAGATATAATGGAATTTATCAAAAATCGAAGGGGTGTGCTAGATCTTCCCCTAATTTGCTTTTTATTTTATTCCAACCCCAACGGGGGCATGGAATTAGTCTTACCATATGCGCTCCTACTTGTGTTACACTTGGCCCGCGATTGTTCATTTTTGGTGTGTACGTTATGCTGGCTTGACCATGTGAGTAATTGTTAATTTTAACGGGTTGCATGGTATAAAACAGCATTTATAGGCATAATTTGTAGGCATAACAATTTATTACAGTTTAACATATATTTAAGATCTTTCTAGTGTAGTAATTCTATGTCTTCGATATTATCAAATAAAACTTATGCAAGTAAATATATTATGTACCGAATTAGATTTATTTTATAATAGATAAACAATATGCATAAAACTACGTACAGAGCAAATCGACATTATAGTGTGAATGGCTTCATTTACTTACTTTAAAACGGTTTGTCATTATATTTTCCAAAAGCTCATAAAGCAAATGTCAAAAAAATGTACTCCCTGCTCCTGCCACACAAAAGCACACATGAGCAAGGGTGTCACTACATGACGTAATCCGAGCCCAACATGTGTGCGGCTAAGTTCGATCTAATAGCGATTACCAGCACGCATCAAGCTTACTTTAAAATAATGGACGATATTAATGGGATAAGACTCTTGTACCTATTTTTTGCGGAAAAATGCTAAAAGCATTTCCAGTGGGTGGAATTTTAATATCTGATAAGTAGGTAGATTGTTTTGATAATTTATTCATTATTTTATGCTATGAACAATAAAATTTTCAAGTAAATGCATTCGGCAATGAATTAGGCAAACAAATTTTGCTAATTAGTAATATCGTGTCACGTGTGGTAAAAACTTTACGCAAAAATTTGTACGTTTCACTTAAAAAATAACACAAAAACGATAATGAAAAAGGCAGTCAGAATATTCCTTGAAATAAAAATTAAATCGTGCTACGGAACATATTATAAAACAGACTAACAGCTTTCGCACATAAATCTTGCAGTTGTTTAAATACCAGATTTTTTATGACTGTTAATACAGTTACAAGTTAACACTTGTCTTTTTATCCATTTACCTTTCTTGAGTTTAAAATTTTTGCCATAAAATTGCACCCTATCAAACGGAAAAACTTCTCTATAAAGTACAAGATAAACCGTCTCAACACATAAACATTGTTCAATAGTATTAAGATGTAATCAGCGCAGTTTATATGTTAATTCCTTTACATTTATCCACCATTATTACACACACGTTATCTAAAACATTCGATCGAACAGCGTGTTTAATCTATAATGCGTCTTATCGCTATATTTTCCTTTCCCGGGTAAAACCGGGAGCGTCGGGCCATCGCCAGGGGAAATAAGGAAGGCTGTTGTTTTTTTTCCTTGCCGGGGAAATTTTTCGTACTCTTCGTTTACACTTACACCGTGTAACGATTGTTACCTGCATTCCGTGATCCTGAATTAAATATAGGAAAGGGTGAAATGTCTGGATTTGCATTTTGCTTGCAACAATGAGCCGGGATTCGAGTTCTGTTGATTAAAAAGTTTATCTACAAAACGTTGTATAATTTTATTTTACGGTAAAATGAAGCTGTTTCTTTGTGAGGTAATATTACATTTTTTAAACGTTACCTAAGTGGAGCCAAAATATTCTTGATTCAAATAGGAGAGTCTAGCTACTGAATACTTTAGATAACAGATTCAGATACGTTACACGAAGCTTACATATTATCTACTAAGATAGTCATAAATCAACATTTAGTTACAATTTCAGTAATTGATAAAGGTATTTTTGGACCTCATCTTTTCCTTTTTTTGTATTTTATTATCATCCACGGCTATCTACCGCAAAAAGCATTCAAACGTCTCCTGAACTAAAACACCCGACGAATTTAGAAACCACCCATTATTTTCCAAGTCATAATTTATTCTATAAAAACATTTTCAATACCCAGGTATCGGTGTCCGTAATTAGTTAATGTTCTCGCTCATCTCTGATAATTTATTGAGACGGAGTACCTCCCGCCTCCTTCCACTTACTGGGACCAGCTCTCGGGAATTGGCGGTGAAAAACTGAACCAAAATATTAATGCAGTGACTCGGTAGCTATTGATGAAACGGATGGTGTGGTTTTGATACTTGAAGTATTACTAATTACATTTCCCGCAGCCGGAGGCCCCAAAAGAAACTCAGATATACTTAGAAACTACATTTAATGACTAAAATGAGACTTTTACACCCATGTCTGCACGATGCAGACCGGAGTTAAAGAATGAATTTATACATTTTAATAATTATAAAGACGTAAACTTGGATGCTAACTCAGGGAAATCGGACCCACATTCTATTCCCGTGCGAACGGTGTATTCAGCAGTTTCGTATGAAGGCAGGGCCGTAACTCCTCCCGCCGAAGTTCAGCGACTATTTTTGAATTTTGTGAAAAAATGTTGCTGGGGCTCATCTGCTCATCTGTGGTCCTCTATAAAGTATGTGTCGATCTGCGTCACATCGTGTACCAAATGGCCAAAATTAAGACTGCACCAACCAGAATTATGTATAATATAGGGATAGTGGTTTGATATATTACAGGATCCTTTTCTATAGCGATAGGGGATTGCATTAAAACTTGCTATTGGATTTTGTGCAAATCTTCCAAATTAACTGAGTTGAGAATTGCGTATCTTGTATAGTAGTTATTTCTAATGTCCTTGATATCTGTACTGCTTATCTTCAGTGGCTGTTCCTTAATTTTGTCATTTACATTATAGATCTTGAAATTCTCCGACTCGAACATACATCCAGTAGGTATAGTTAATAAGAATGTACCTTGGAGTATCGTGAAGTCCTCTTGTTGCATTTATAGTGAGATTTTAGATGAGCGTGGTAAAGATAGTAAGTAATGTCGTTCATCTAATACTTGCTTCGTTTCTTTTGAGAGTGAAATAACTGTCGTCTCGCAGGAACTATTTAAGGTTTGATTCTGAATCTGAATGAAGTCCTGAATACAGTCCGGCTTCGTCTGAATTTGATTGTTTTTCGATTCACAGAGATACCAGATATTATACTTCGGGCATTCAGCCTCTGTGTACAAGAATGAGTTACTGTTAGTTGCTATATAGGGATAGGAAGGGATGAGGGCCTGCCTATTCTTATTTGGAAAAATAACTAAATGAAATAAATCAAGAATATCTACTAGTAGAAACTAATGGAAATTTAAAAATTACTACAATAAGCTTATTCGTAAAGTAGTATCCAGGCTTAAGTATATAATTATAATATTCCCTATCTTTTAATTCTTATATTTTATTCTAATTATAAATCTTACCTAATTTCTTAATCATCTTCCTAACTGTTTCTATAACTAATATTGAATGATGATTAGCTAACTTAACGTCTCTAATAAGATTATTGTCATTTAATTTTTTTTAGAATATAATTAATGTGAAATTAATTTTCTTTTGATTTTCCACTATCTGAGAAAGAATAGATGGCTGTTTTATATCATTAACTACAATAGTTGATGATATAAACTGAATGCTGATTTTTTTGAAAAGCTTTAATAAAATTGTCATATTTTATAGCATCTTTGTAATCCAAATTAATATCGCTAATACCTATGATGATCGATCCTAATATTCACAATCAGTAAAAGCACAGTGTGTAAAGTTCGGATCATATGTATACCGATAAGGCGATTCACTATAATTGTAATACGAATAATAATTCTCAGAATAAAAGTCAGGGCCGTACTCAGTTGGATATAATTCGTGCATATTCATTTCACGCATTTTCAAATAATTTTGTGTTAAAGGTAAACCTCTAACAGGTTTACTTAAATGCTTTTCTATCATTTTTACTAATTATTAAAATTATTTTTATTCTCTAAATAAGATGCATTTAATTCTCCGTACAAAAATTCTAATGATTAAATTAAATTGAATGAAATGAAAAATTTATTTGTCACAATTTTTAAACGTTTTTTCAATTGAAATCGGCCGCATACATTGAATTCTTGAACCTAAGGCCTCCTATAAACCACGAATAAAAGCTTGTAGAATTTTTTTTATATAAATTGTAGGTACGTTTTGCCTCTTTGATGATTTCTAGGTACCGATTCATGAAGCGAAATGTAATATATAGAGTGGTTTTGTCTTTTTGATCCTGAAATTATTTAGTAATGTATTTTGAATGCCTACTCAATTTTGAGTATGCTATTCGAGTTAATTGTAATTTTATTCAATTTATCATTGATTAAGAAATTAGGCTATTCACTATAACTTTATAATCTAGTTCTAGTTAATCTAAGTTCTAGTTATATCTAGTTAATTTTAAAATAAATCTCTACTATTTTCTAAAACTAGTCTACGAGCAGCCTTACTCAATGTAGTGCGCTTGGGAATTTGACTTTCACGGATGGAAAATCATGGAAAGGAAATTAGGACTAAAAAATATATAAACTATAGTAAAAGGAAGCAACACAGAACTATTCTATGTACTTACCAATTAATCTGGTTACTTTTCGGGATCGATGTTTGATTTAGCCTCCAGGCCGCAGAAACCGTAGATTCTAGATCCTCAGCTCCGTAGCGATAGCAAGGTTACTATCTATGCCACGTTTTTTGAGGATCCTACCGACTGCGCCAATTACATTTCCCACGGCCGGAGGCCCCAAAAGAAAACCAGATTTACTTTATTAACTAAGTACATTTATTAACTAAAATGAGACTTTTACACCCATGTCTGCACGATGCAGACCGGAGTTAAAGAATGAATTTATACATTTTAATAATTATAAAGACGTAAACTTGGATGCTAACTCAGGGAAATCGGACCCACATTCTATTCCCGTGCGAACGGTGTATTCAGCAGTTTCGTATGAAGGCAGGGCCGTAACTTACTTACAACGAAAAAAGGTAAATATTTTTTTTTTTAATATTGCTTATTGCAAGCGTGCCTTGTCTATAACACAGACTAACTCAGGCCCCGGAATCACAGACACAATAGAAAATCTATTGTGTCGTGGACCGATCGGGCCGCTTGGAGCTCAATGGGTTAAAGAAACAGATAATAGATTATAGAACATTGCGAATGCAGCAAAAAGCTTTTATAATTCTTAATAAAGTGATATAAAAGTGTAATAAAAAATCTATCAATAAACTAAATATTTTCATTTTAGATTTATTAATTGCTGTAATAAGCTCTTGCTCTAATAAAGCTGTTACATGAAGTTACCTACACTCAACAACGCACACATAATATAAAACATCTTGAAAATTACAAATAAATATAAAAGTATCAAAACGCGTCCATCCAGATAATAAACACTCAAGCCCAATAGTCTCACGGTGGATTAATCAGGGATTGTTTCAGTTGAGTTGGTGTTGAAAAATTGTCCCCATCAGAGGATATACGGCGTCTCCTCTCTAATAACTGGGTGATGCATTACCTACCGTCTTTTTACTTCAGCGGATTATAGGTAAATTCCGTCTACGCATTATTTTAGAAAACGCGTTTGCGTTTCTTAATTATAGATGTCTATTATAAATGAAAGCAAGTCTTATACATCTTTCTGTGAATAAATAAAGTAGATATATAACAAATTATTATCAATTTACTAGCCGCATTGACCCGGCTTCGCTGAGGTTGATTCTGAAAAACAGTTTTCAGTACAGATGTAGGCTTTCTAATCGTAAAAGAATCGGTCTAGTATTCTTTGAGATTTCTACTTACACGTATCTTTTTATTTGAAAATAACTTGGCATAAGAGAAAGGATCTCTTATTAAAATTGAATCTGTATTAAATTATGAAATAATCAAGATATACTTACTTACCTGTTACTTTCGAAACAATAATTAATAAAAAATAAATTCGTATTTAATATGTTTTTAATTAAATTACTATTTGAATGTTTTTACAATGATGGCAAATAATATTATTATTTTCCTATTATCAATCTCGTACCAAATTACAAATTCGTGGTACGCTCAATCATATCTCGCTACTACTTTTTCCGTAATAAGTTGATATTGCACTCCGCGCCGTGATTGGTTCGATTCCCTTGGGGCACAAACTTCGTCAGCAAATGAGCAGTGAGCTAACACGATAATAATTTATAAGACTACAGTTATTTATTATCTGCTATGATGTTGTTGGATATTGCGTACAAGCTTTGCTGGTAAATGAAGATAAAAATGGATTTGCGAAGAAACCTATAGGTAAAGTTAAAAATAAGTCTAAACGGCAAACCTTTATGAACGTGAAATTATCACAGCTTGGTTTAAACTTATCTATAGTCTATACCTCCTGTTTATTCAATCATAAGAAGTAGAAATAATATTCAACGTATCAAAGCATCTAACAAGCCTTTAAAGCCTAAGCTTTTCAAAAAGCTCACACACTTTCAATCTATTTTCAGAAATAGTCAGCGATTGAAGACTGACATTATGCAACAATTCTACAATTTATGAAGAGTATCATTCTATTACCCTTTATAAAATATGTTAAACTATCCAAGTAAAATGTTGATAAATTTATCACCGCGTTCTCGCGAACTTTCTGTTTTACCATTACTTTGTTGGAATAAATAAGTTGTGCCGCGTGAAGAAGATATATGGTGCAGCGAGGGAATACAATTCAGGATAGCAAAGGTCTTCCCGTTAGTATAAATGTAAGTAAATTTGAATAAAACATGCCTCGTGCAGCCCACATTCGTGTTTTTCGTTTGTTTGATAAATCTGCTCGGAGCTTATTAAGTTGGTTTTATTTTTGAACATTATTTTCGGACTGGTTGGTAGATAAAAGAATACTCGAGAAGTATAAAGACGAATAATTGTAAAAATAATATGACAATAATATTTGTAGATTACATTTATGTTATTTGAAATTCACAATAACATACCTAAGTATAATTTCCTTCGGTATATTTTCAAGTTTATTTTCATGGGTTTTAAATGGGTACCTTTCACTATAAGAAGAAAATTTTGCTTTTCCTACCTTTCCTCATCGTCATTTCCTCCCGTTAGAAGTATTTTTGTTAAAGATAAAAAATGGTTTGCAAATACGGTTTACAATTAATGGCAAAAACATACTGTAGGTAACTCATTGCTTTAGGTGTGTTGTAAAAACCAAGCAAACTTATAAAACTGACAAAAAAGCTACCAAATGGCTATTGGAGACACATATTTTATGAACGAGATTCTAATGTTTTAAAAGTTTAAACAAAAACCCATTTAGATACATGATTATCAACCTTCTACGCCCTAAGGGGAAACTTTGATAAACCACTTTCTGCGAGGGTGTTCAACAAATGTCATATGTTTATGGGATTTTCGTGTTATGTTAATGTGATGGCTACAGTTTTTGACTATAAAATATATTTAAGTTTACAGAGATAATGATATTTTGATTTGAATTTATATTTTCCTTTAAATATATGGATACTAATCAGGGAGAACTTCGTTAGAACGGAAGATACGTTTTCTGCTGATGCCAGCAAATTACATGTAAGTACTTAAAGTTATATTCATTACTGCAGTTTTCTTGTTTATTTCCACAATTATTATTTCGCAGAAATGTTATGTCATTCTGTTTCCTGATCAATCTTTACGATGATAATGAAGTAAAACATTTTTTGCACTATCCAGACCATTGAAATTTTACTGCCTCATTACAGGAACAAAATTAAACCTCCTTAATTGCTTAACAATGTAACAAACACAAACAGTGGAAATCAAAACAATTGACCATAATAGACAATAAAGTGAATTATGAACGTGTGGTTTCGGCCACCCTTCCAGCTAAACTAAGCTAAACGCTAACCCGATCAGGCATAATTTGTGACCAATTAGAATAATGGTCCGCAGCCCGTGATGTATGCACGACGTGGATTGGATAGGGAAAGCTTGGAGTAACCTTTGTGGGTTATTTTTAGTGTAGAAAGTAGCAATGTGGATACTAATAGAAAATTGTTTATTCGTTTTGCTATTTAAGTCAAAAATACTTACACAAGAGACGCCTTGGAATTATGTTCCTTTTTTAATAACTATCACAAATAATAAATTTAATATAAGGTACTCCTAAATCAAAATATTAAATTTTCAAATAACCAGTCTGAAGAGATGTTTATAGGAATGGTTTTAAAAATGCTTTTAATATACAGCATTTCTGTAAAATAAAAGTAATCAACAATAATAAATGCAAAAAAAAAAAAAAAAACAAAATTAAAGTGAACTTACTTCTATTTAATGTTTAGATTTCATTCTATTGTTGTAGGACTGACTACTCCACACATTCCGCTGTTCGTTAATAAATGTTTGGGGATGCGTGTGTCCAGAACGTCAATGTCGCCGATTGTAACGTGTCTATTTATGCACTGGCCCGTTAATTTTGTATCGGCATCGTCTGTGTCTACTATTTTCAATAAACTATATCAATAATTTGCATTGTATATATTGTTCGTACCTAGGTATTGAAATTTTAGTCGGATACATGAGAATAGGTACACAATTTATAATCAAAATAAGGGGTATTTAGTTATTTTTAAATTGAGGTTTAAGTATTTGTATAATAGTTCAACAAGAACGGGTCAATCATTCAAAATGACTTTCCTTTGTCGTCATTATCTAAGGACGAATAGTAGGTACTTATTCCGAAGTCCTTATAACATAGTACTAGAATTATTTAAGTTATTCTAATTAGGTTCTATGTATAATACTATGTATAGAACATTAATTTACTGTTCGTACAACTAGTCTCTGGGGCTAGTGCATTGTCGCTACATCAATCGTGTTAACATGCACTCGACATAATAAGAAGTTGTTATTTACCAATCATGCATATGTATATATTATTATATATATAGACCGTAATGATGATGTAATTGTAAGATAATACACAATTATAAATGTATTTTTTAATGATATTGTTTAATTTACTAAACTCTATTTAGGTTTGATGTATATCTAAAAAACCAATAAAAATAACAACTTTCATTAGGCAAAAAATGTATACGGAATTTAGATTCTGAATTGGCTAAGTAGAACTTAAGCTTTAAAAGTCGCCGTCGTCGTTGCAGCCTTTCAGGTGATATTTCTACCGATCGCGTTGCACATAGGCCTCTCTAAGTAGATGTCCTTAGGAACAACAGCGGCCTGAGTCCTAAAGTAATATACCTACCTACTTGCAATAATAAGTATTTGTTTCTAAGGGCGCTTTCAATTTTTGCGTTTCGAGTCGGACGGCTGCGGTGCCGAAGCGGCGCGTTAAATGTATTGTATGAAAAAAAAGGATGAAAGCGCCCTAAAATAATCCTTATGTTTACGTTATTCGTTTTCAAATATGAAACTCAACTTGCACAATAATGTATCCAACAACTATTCCAATACTTCAAGAAAACAACACTTTTTCACCATTTTATTTTAAAACAAATTCAAATTACAAATGTATTCAAAAAGTTAGCAACACATAAACGCTAGTGGCAGTGCAAAAACATGTACTCCCAGTGTTACCCACATCACACACCCATGTCAATCTTCGGTTAATTTATACCCACATTTGTCTAACCAAAAAACGTTTAAATTTACCGATTTATGGTGTTTATTTCTAGCATCGTTTATCGTAAGATTTAAAGTTAAAACATTTCAGTTGTTTTATTTACAATATATATTTATGTTACCGGAAATGTATGTAATCCGTCATTGCATACAATTCCTAGGAAATGTATATAATTCCTAAAATCGCACGGAAATGTGTGAAATAAATTATTTTATACACATTTCCTAGGAAATCTATACATTTCCTAAATAGCTATCGGAAATGTAAAACATTTAAGATATTGATATGTCGCAGGCAAATTGTATATAATCTGGCCGTTTACAAACGGTCGGCATTTTGTAGTAACTATGCCGATAATTCGTAATCAGAAATTTTTTGGTTTGGATAAGAGGGTGGGTTAGGTTAGGTTCGTGTTTTTTAAAACTACACAGAAATAGGAGCCCCACGAAGTGGGGCTCCGTCGGCTCGCGACCGTCTTTTTGTAGAATTTTGGAAAAAGACAAATTTTCGGCATATTAAAACAGCTAGCCGTAATGTAATACGGCGGATTATACAATCCGACTGCGCCAAATATACGCGGGGACAGCGGGACGAGGGGACTGATTACTTGCCAAATGAAAATTTGATTTTATAAGAATAAATATAAGTTGATTTTGTGATATTTACGTTAAAAGTTAGATAGTTGATTTTTAAAATGTTAATTAGTAAGATAATAACTAATATGAAAATAATATTATTACAATTTTACGGTATGACTGTTACCCGATTGTATCAATATGAGCTATAATAAAAAAAAATAACAACGTGTTTTATTACAGAAAGCATTTACTTTACACATTTCCTAATACGATATTGGAATTGTATACAATTCCTAGGAAGATTATACATTTCCTAGGATATGCATGCATTAAATAGTTTTTTAAACAATATTTTATACATTTCCTAAATGGTATCGGAATTGTACACATTTCCTAGGAATTGTATACAATTCCTTGATTTCATACATTTCCGGTAACATTTACATTAAAAATTGGTTGTCTGTAAAGTCGGTTTACTGACGATAGTTGAACGTGACAACGATTGTGCTTCTTTGTCGCTCGTTCCGCGCTCTCGCTTGCACTTCAAGCCTTACATGGAACGCCTCAGAGCGAGGTAACGCCGCATGAGTCATGTTTTTTCGTGCGTGCAGCCGGCTATATCGAATTATAAGACGTTGTCACGTCAAAAAAGGTAAATTTTATAAAGTGTGTTTTGTAAACATTTATGTAGATTGAAATAAGCTTTACGCGGAAGGTATTTTATAGGCATTTTTAAACAATGTTAAATACTTTAAAATGAATTTAAAACTCCTCCAGTTGATTTCATTTCAATTTCGTTTTTTATCTATCCTGTTTTTGTGTGATTAAAGTCGAATTAAAATGGAACAGTCATTCAAAAGAAAATTAACCGCGTAAGGTCGTCTACACCATGTACTCACACGAATACATAACACAGTTAAACACTAAAACATTAATATTCCGCACCATGTAATTTAGCTACAATTTTCAATTAATTAAAACTACAAACACGGAGCGCTGAAAACTTTACATATACGAGTATTCAATGTGGGTAGATCCACGATTAACATGATACGTTTAATTACTCGCCCATACATAGATAGTATGTATACTATTCCACTAGGTTCATATTGTAATATGAACTTAGTGGAATTATGAATGTGAATTGTATTGCGTTTTGTAATAAGTTCACCTCAAGATATACACCATTTTACATAGATAGCTCTTCAAGATATTATTATTCAAGCAGTGAAGCTAATATTTATAAATACTTTCCTTTGTATGTATGGAAATTATAGGTAATGGGGTAGTGGGTACTTTTTTGCGAATAAACTTGCTTGCTTAAAGTTTAAAATTTTCAAATAATCAATTGATTATTTATTGAAGAATACGATTATGATATCTCTAACAATACGTAGGTATGCCTCTACACATGTACACGTACAATCATTCATTGAAACGATTATTAAGTGTTGTAAATTAGTAAATATTCGCAAATCCCGGCCAATTGCGACAATTGTTCATTTGTCGAATGAACGTTAATAATAACACGGCAGAGGGTTACTTTATCATGTTAATTTATTGCCTCATTATGTCCACTATTTCGTGATTAACGCTTTTAAGCAGTAATTACAGGATACACTAAAATTTATTTTAAATGTATTGATAGTATTAAATTTGATAGAGCGTTTTGTTAATTTCAGTAAACGGTTAAATATATGTTTAAAAACAATTAAACAAATAGTACTCAAATCGGTTAAATATCTGCCTCTTCGTAATCTCAACCATAAGAATTATTAGATGTAAATATTATACATAAAATTTTATATTAATTGTACCTATACCAAATAGAGCAAAAAAATATTTTATTTAATATGTTTTCTTCACAATTTTTACCATAAATTGAATCATAAATTAATGAGTAATATTCAACTTCTACTAGCATGAATTCTGTGGTTCTACATACTAAAAGTAGATAGTATATTTAGTAACTACAGAATTCGTGCTTCTCAACTTTTTTATGTTGGTAGAATAGGTAAAAAAACACATTAGATAATATTACTTAAATAATTTTATAATCTAATAAAATCTATCTTTGTTAGCTACCCGAATAAAACGAGCTCACAAAATAATATCACTATACCCTATGCAGGTACAACGTATCGTTATAATCAAATAATAATAGTATAATATCTCCCCAAGGGATACCGTAAAACTATTCAAAAGGTATTGTAATATGCAAAATTTACCCAATAATGATACCTCATTTGTGAAACTCATACGATTTGGGAATAAATGTGGAAAATTGAAATGTTTCACGGTTCATTAAAAAGGTCCCATAACTAATTTAGCTGTAACAAAGCTCATAGTAATTGATGACCGGTTTATCGATTGTTCTAACTTGTTTAACTGTAAACGACCGATATTAAAAGTTTAAACGCTGTAAAATTTAGTATAGGTAGGCAAATAAATGTTCGATTAACATTTATTATGGTACATATATATTTTTAGATCATACCTAGAGCAAAATACTTTTCGATTAGGTATATTAATTAGTGGGCTGACTAATAATGAAATATTTCACGTAAATACCCCAGTTTTACGAATCAATGATTAATGATCACACTTTTTCTGACCATCAAACTTAAAATCAAAACATACGAACTACAAGAACTTGATTGTAATGCTTAAATGAATACATACAAGGAAATAATCATGTCCATTGAATCTAACTTTATACCAATAGCAAAGGCATGCATTTTAGCGCTTTAGAATACCCCTGTGTTTTGGGACGGAGTGGACGGTCTGCTGGACGCTCTATAGGACCGTAATCGGTTTAAAGATGCAATTTCATAACGTCTACGAATCTGTGTCTTGTCGTGAGAGAAAATGTCTGTAATGTAGAGAGTTTCTGCTTTGTAACCTTAGTGTATAACCAGAGATATAAAATTATAATGTGTAGGTACATATTATATGAAGATAAGTCTGGTAATTTAATCTTGTTTTTACTGTGTACATTGTACATCATACTTTCTTTTGTTAGATATCCTAATCGCTATTTACCTAAAATATTAGTTCACTGGTCAACGAATCAACAATTAAATAATCAACGGTATCCATGATATTAGTACTGTCTAATCAACCTTTTTTTATTAAATTACCCACATTTATGTTGCAAAAGTTACGAGAAGCACAGCCGCATCTACATAATCAAATCAAGCGGTAAGCCGCGACGATATTCGCCAAACCAAAAAATTATGCATGAGCCCATGTTATTCAATGAGGTGAACAAAATTCTTATACACCCTACATCTTTTTGAATATTTAAAGTGGCCGATGTCTCGCCCTCCTGAAATTCATTACAACGCCGTGTAAAAACGCCACCCCTCTTTGTTTAAACACAAAATCACAATAAACTTGTTCGTGTAATGGGCTATGCATTTTGAGGAGACTGTAAAACTTCCGTTGAACGTTTTTATTTATTCTTTTAATCTACGAAGCTGCCTGTATTGTTGTGAGACTTGATTAACGATGCGTCAATTGTTTTTGTTACCGTTTCTGTTATGATTTGCTGCGTAAGTTTTTAATTACAACTTGCTGCTATCTTTTAGTTTTCTGTTTTTGCTGTAATAGTTTTTGTTCTTTTAATTTATGCTTATTGTCTTTATAATTACTATGTATACAAACTAGCGAATGAAATTTGTTTAATTCTTTTATGTACACTTTTCTAATGTAAAAGTTTTGGTCAAAATCCTAAAATTGGTTATTTGCTATAATCATGGTTTCTAATATAAGTACAACACGTTTTGCTATCACGCATCATATATTAGTTAATAGATACATAATTTTATTTCAGATTGCATTCCTAATGATGCCGAAATTTTATATTAGAACTATCACACTGTTGATGAGCAAAAGTGCGATGCTTTGAAAATATTATCTCCAAAAACTAGGCCAACACTGCAACTAGGTACAAAAATATAGAATACACCTATACTTTTTGATATTTCACCCATCCTTCATAAATAGCGCAAGGGATTGCTATCGCTCAAACTTTTCGCCCTTTATTAGCGAAGCCAACAACTATAACTAATCTAATTTCTTGTTGGATCATATCCTGAGGGAAACGTCTGAGAGGATCAAAGTTGTCGCTAACACAATTAGGGAGACAGATTAGTTTCGGTCAGGAACACTTTAGCCATTTTACCTGACCGAAGGTATTGCTATTCATTACGTAATTTGGTTAAATGCGCATTACTTAATGAGTGACCTAGTCAAAAGGTTAATTGATTGTGTTAAAACTTTTAAGAAGCTTTATCAAAGGTTGGGTAATGAATTTATTTGAATAGTATAATAAGTACATAATACGATGCTAAATTTTTTGTCAGTATTTCTATTACTTGTATTGTGTACAATGCACTAAGTTTTCTTATAATTTTAAGGGAAAACACGTAATAGGAACAACGTAAATGAAAATCTGATGTCCTCCCAAAATCGAAAAACCCTACCATGCATTAATAAGCTCGGCTTATACTCTACTAAAGTACTACTATTTTTAGAGAATTATAATTTTCCAAATTTAGATAATTTTCCGCCATCATATATCCGCGAATATCTCCAGAGACCTCCTGTAGCCAGTAACTACATGCTTGTTAAGTCGTCTCATATATTATGAAGCTGTGTCAAATGTATCTCGCTTGCTATAGAGGGTGTGTCAATTATTAAGTACTGTGTATTGTGGATAATACATAATTGGATTAGTACAATTTGCTTGGTACATTACATAAATGTAATTTTAAATATAGTAATGTGTACTTGCCTTTTTGATCTATATAAGATAAATATAATGGTGCTTATATATTGTTGTTTGTACCAGTTCTAATCTTCAGATAATAATCAACAAGCTGTGCGATTACGTAAGGAATAAGTATCATTTCTATCATAATAATGGTCTAACAAAAGCTGGTATTGTTATTCTGCTGCTGCTGCTGTATAAGGCTGCTTTAACATATAAACAAAAAAGTATTAAGAATCGAGCACAGGTATTGTAGATGGCTCTACGTACCATCAGAAGTTTAAACATATCCTAATTTAAAAATTAATACCCCAATTTTGTAACATAAATTGTGTATTTATCAGCATCTAATATACTTAACACTGCATTTCCCTCCTTGAAATACATGATGAAGTTTATTGGCTGTCCACCATTGGCTGCAGATATGGAGCACGCTGTACACGAGAGTGGTTAGCCGGAGGTAAAATAAAGGCTTGCCGAATGTCGTATGTCGCGACCTTTTGGGATTTCCTCGCGGGTACATATTTAACTTGAAACGGAACTATCTCCGGTTCAATATTTACATGTCCTTACTGGTTAACTACATTTGTCTAATGTTTAATTTAAAACTCGCATCAGATACGGCTTTGTCCATGATTGTAGCAGTGCTTTATTTGGTGTCTGTTTCTGCATTGTTTCTTATTTATTCATAAGTACTGAACTTTAAAAGGTGTTACGTGTTTTGTTTTTAGTTATTTTTTGCACATATATATAATTTTTAATGTTATAGGTAAACGAGAAATTCGAACTTCATACGTATTCTTCTTTTTGCAGCGGCCGGCGAGTAGTCAACGAGGGGGCTGAGTAACGTGCCTAAGCAGGGACCCCTGTTCATAAGAGGAGAATCCAAAGCTGTTAATGAAGATGATCATGAAGAAGCAATCTTCTTTAGTGTATTTGTATTAATTATACAACATTTTTGAGCGAAAACGCTAATAACAAAAAAATACAAAAGTGATGCCAACAAACGTCATCTTAATTAACCCAGAATATCGTTAATTCTGTAAAAAAAGTCGTAAAATAAATGCAACTACTACTCACCTACCTAAGCTAACATAATATACATACACAATAAAGAAACACCAAATAAAATAAACCATTGTGCCGCACAATAAAATCACACACATTCCATCAAGCTCACAAACGCACCTCATCCGAATATTAACAAAGAAAAGATGATTTGTCAAAATAAATTAAGCATAAGACAGTGGGCGGCGAGTCGCAGCCTTCTTAAATATTTACACCGGGGTTACCCGACGTTACCAATGCTAATATGGGAGATATTGCTGTGCCAATAATTGTGGCGGCTCAATTTTTTTTTGCAATAGAATTAAGCCGTATGACAAATATTTCTTCTTATATTCACGTTAAATCACTTCACTTTTGGATTAACTCTATTGTAAAAGGCCTGTAGAATATTTAAGATTGTTTTAATAAAATTTTTATAGAAAGATCAATATAACAAAAGAAAAATCTTACCAGATACTTTATTATTAATCGCCATTTATAACGATTACACGTACTTTCCTATCGTAGGTATATTGTTTTATCTTCGTCCTAATTACTACAACTACTTTCACAAAATCACAAAGCTTTTCGTACACTGACAACACAACCTTCCATTTAATATACGCTCTTCTACGTATTTCCGAATGCATCATTTTTCGGCACAAGTCATAACATCAGTAGGGCCAAATCTCATGTGACTGGAGGCCAACAATCCATCATGGTGGACGGCTACCGTAATAATGCCCTTTCATAATGCCAAATATACAAAAAGGAATACAGTATTTGGAAAGGAATTCAGCGAACTAATGGTTATATTTGTTTGTTTGAGTCGTGATTGTTTGACAGTTTTTTTTTTTCATAATAATATACAGGGTGTCCCACTATTGGTATACTAAGCGCGAAGGGACTTGTAGTTTTGCATACACTGATCACGTAAAAAATACTTAATCAACAAAATAACATCAAAAATTTTTGGCTAATTTTTTCCTGAAAATCCATGTTTTCTTCTCTAGCTTCGGGCAGCCGGCATATACCGCTTCGCTAATGTGAGCATTTTGTCTATGAAAACATAATCTTAAACGAAAGGTCACGTGCTGGTATCAAAGTTGGGCGGGTAGCTTTTTAGGGGTGTACACATAGAGTTTTAAGAATTCATCTATTTGAAAAAAAACTGCGTCTGGAATTTTATAAGTATTTTTTACGTACTCAGCGTATGCAAAACTATAACCTCCTTTGAGCTTAGTATACCAACAGTGGGACACCCTGTATATGCAATTTTATAAATTATTAATAATTTTCTAATAATTGAATAATTACAATTACTTAAGTAATCAAAGATTTATTTTGATAACTATAACGAATATAGATTACGAATTTGGAGATACATGAGAATTTATTTAATCACAAATTAGAAAAAGAAAACAAACCAAAACACAATGCAAATAAAGTTCTTATTCGATTAGCAACACAACCAGTCACTCAGAATAAGATTAATACATGATCTAGAAAATTCATAGCTCACGTCAGTATTAAGTAACTGAACTTGTATCATCAAATATGTTCCCAGTGGAGTGAAGTAAATTAAGTGTTCTCATCCATAAGACACGGTTGTACTAAATATTCATTAATTCCATCCAATTGGGTATTACGCAAATAGTATAGAAGGGATGTGTGTGTCTTCCTTTCTAAAATGGAATATAACTGAAAGATTGTAATAAATTCAAACTGTATTGAAAATCGGTTTAGTACCTACTAGAAATGTTCATTAGATACTAGGACATTTAACGATGTATTATTATCATGTCTACGACGTAGATGAATTTCATAGATATGTACTAATTATATATTTAACTTCTAGTTCTGTTCTGTAATGTAATAACTTATGAATTCATTAGCTTTAAATTTTGTATGTATAATTTTACTATGTACTTTTAAAGCTTTTAATATGTCCATACTCAAGTAAGCGAAGCTTCTGTTTAAATATAATGTTTTAGTTTTATAGTTTGTTTTCGAGTAATCGTTCAAGATATCCTATACAGTATACATAAATCAATATAAGTAAAGATGAAAATAAAACGAAAAAATATTCTGCTAAAAATTTATTTAATTAAGATCAATATTAGAACAGTTCATTTAATTTCCTCATATACTTTTGATTACTTATTAAAAGAACCCTTCCAGAAAGTTCGCACACGCGTAGAAGAAAGAATTAAAGAGTTGTATCGCAGAGCTCTGGGGAAATTCAACCAATCAAGCCGTGCTGGATTACATCGTAATAGCGTTTTATATATCGATACAGTTTATTTAACATCGTAGAAAAAGCTGTTTTTAACTAAAATCATCACCTTTTATTTTATTATACATTTTTAGGGTTCCTTACCTCAAAAGGAAAACACGGAACCCTTATAGGATCACTTTGTTGTCCGTCCGTCCGTCTGTCAAGACCCTTTTTCTCAGGAACGCGTGGAGGTATGAAGCTGAAATTTATATCAATTACTCAGGTCTACTGTCCCTTGAAGCTGTGAAAAAATCAAACTTCTAAGCCAACGCAATCAAAAGATACAGCCGTTTATGCCGCAAATTTTCGACACTTGCAAGGGAATCAAAACCTACAGGGTGCTTCCCGTGAACTCAGAATCTTGAAATTTGGTACGAAGCAACGTCTTATAGCATAGATAAAGGAAAAATTACGAAAACCATAAATTTTTAGTTACATCACATAATATATTTTTTTTTTAATAATTTTAAACTTACTACCCATTTCCTCATAAACGCGTAGAGGTATTAAATTGAAATTTATACCAAATACTCAGGTCTATAATACCTTTAAGCTGTAACAAAATCAAACTTCTATGTCAACGCAATCAAAAGAAACAGCAATTTAAGCTGCATATTTTGAAACTCGCAAGTACTCGCAAGGGAATCAAAACCTAAAGGGTACTTCCAGTCGACCTAGAATCTTGAAATTTGGCATGAAGCAACGTTTTATAGCACACATAAAGGAAAAATTCCGAAAACCTTAAATTTTACGGAACCCTCGGTGCGCGAGTCCGACTCGCACTTGGCCGGTTTTTTACACAGAACATTCCTTGTTGTACATATACTTGACTAATATTACCACTATTGATTGATAACTTATAAATAATTCTGTAATGTGAGACACAAACATGAAAAATATAATTATAACACCTACCTACATCTACCCTGCACAAGCTATGTAAGGTTTTAGCAATATATCAGATTGTAACATGTTCATTAGATTGATTTCTTAGCATTCAATTATATAAAACAATAATAATATATATTTAATAATAATTTTTGATACACAGAGAAAAATACCTACCAAAACAATGCATTAACATTATAAAAGCGTAATTATTTAAAAATATTACAGCTGTCAAAACATCAATAATCATCGGAGTCCCCTAAGAGCGTGGGCAAATTCCGATAAACATTGGTAAAAGCTTTTAAAATTACACTTCATTCACTGCGTATTCCTTTGTCGCTTCCCTTACCGCAGTCGCTTTAAACCGCCCACCGTCATGAAGAAATATAAAGATTGGAATCTTTGTGAAATTCAAATCCCACGAGATTTGCGCGTCACAACGCTCTGGATTACTGATTGATTATGCATTCGCGGCACGGGTGACGTGGCGGGTGAAAACAATGTGTTGTAGGTACGAGGCACCGGTATTTTTGCGATTGCTCGCTGAATCGGGGAAATTGTGAGCTTTGGAATGACGGTGCGGTTCTTGATTCGAATTCTAAATTCATGGTAGGTAAGAAATTATGACCTTATATTTCAGCAAACAAATTTTGCGAAGTAATGAGAACTGTGTTTAATAACAGACCATATTATATCGAATGATATAATATAATATCGCACAATGAAAAATGTAGGTATGTAAATTGCACTTTTTAAACCCACAATTAATTACGTACCTAATGATTGTTACCAGCTCCAAACCACCAAATAGGTAACACAAACTATAAATCATATCCCGGATTATAAACTCCCAAGCGGTCACATTGCAAAGGTTAATTTTCAAATCAATTCCTCTCATTAACGAGTGACCCTCCTCATTCCCTTGGACCCAAGACAGGCTGTGTCCAGCCACAAGATGGTTACCATAGATAATTCTATACGACCTGCGACTGTCCTGATAAACCGAGAAAGACCCTCCGAACTGACCCTTTAAAATTGAAGTGGGTTGCAATTGTATTCAAATTTAATATTTATTTGTAATGTGATGGAGATAAATTATATGTGGAGGCTACTATAATATTAATGTTTTAGTACAAATGTTTGGTATACCTAGGTATGCTCAGATTATTATGGATCTTTCGGGAAAAATAAATAACTTGTTATTTTTATTTCGTTGGAAGAAGAAGAAAGGTTTAGATAACAATTTAAACAATTTATTTATTGACCTGGGATTAATCATAGATTAATTAATTGGGTTGGGTGTTTCAAGTTTTTTTTTTTTTTATAAAGTATATAGGTATCAGAGAAAATCGGAGAAAAAGAGTCCAGTAGTGGTACATCTACTTAACATACCTGCTATCAAAAATACAAAAAGCGCATTGAACCCGTCTACATACCTTCTATTTATTCTAAGTAATTCAATGATTTTAAGCTCCAAAACTTTGAACACAGAAAAACTGAGTTATATAATTCTGAAGTATAGATAATTATAATCAATAAAACGTTTTAGTATACCCTTCTATCAATGCATCTACGATCAATAAACCTACGTGAAAATTGTCACCATACTGTTGATCTATAAAGATTTATATCTCTATTCAAACAGCCAATTAAAAACCGAAATTCGAAGCGACAACTGTTTGTCTTGTTAGCAATATTTTTAATTGAGACAGACCCTGCGTGTGTGGCCAAACAATAGTTCCGACCGGCCACTTTATTGTGACCTTTCCTGGGACAATTCATTTTAAACTTTTATTCATGGGTATAATATCTATAGGTCAACTTATGATGGTTGGTGTAGGGTGCATGTTTACCTAAGCCGAGCAAATAATTAAGAATGTTCAGTGGTTTTGTAAACACAATACGTCCAAGCGATTGCTGAGGGATCTAATTGTTTGTTCTCGTATGTGTTGTGGATTCAAGTTTATTAGTTTTTGTTTTTTATAAATTGATCAGATATATTGGGTTCACGATTGTGTGATGAAAATTGAAAAATTAAATAATATAGTACTATGTTTTCCTATATCTTTTGACCGTTCGCGTTGTAACTTAGCGTGGTGTCTTATGCCTATCGTTGAAAAATAAACATTATGGTAAAATGACATTTGAATGGATACATCATCATATAAATTAAAAAGGTAAATCTTAAACATCAAATGTGTAAATATCTTCATAAGAAAATATGTAAAATTTAATTCTTTCATTCATACCAACATCTGTTTTTTTACCATTATAACTTTAAATGAATAATTAAATCTTTTATAGTAATTATGGTGAACATTGATGAAGTAGCTGTACCGCGCACAAGAGCAAGTATTTATATAGCTTATGTGTTACACTGGTATATAAACTGCATCACTTTCAAGTATCAAAAGAATACATTCATACAATCTTTCGGGGTTTATTGTATTGTAACATTCGCATTAAGGGACAAATAATGGCAATTAAAAAAGAAATTAACGGAAAAAGAAAAAAAGTTTTACTGACTACAATTTAAACAAATAAAGCACCCAGAACATTCTTTAACCCTCAACATTTAACTTAAATTTTTAAAAAGCAATTCGGCTCACCCCGTTTCTTAGAAACTTATTCATTCCCTTATTAAGGTAATGTTTATTTTGCCCGGTTCCCGATCGCCCGGGAGATTCTCGGGTCATTATCCGGCACGTAGCATGTGATCCGTGAAATTATTTCGTACTTTACACAATTCGGTAGCGTGCGTGTGCGCCCTTTGCTTAGGGGGACGTTGGGATATGTGGATATGACTATTTATGTGAATTAATATTGCTAACTGGTGTTTAAGTTTTAATGTTTCATAAATAGTAAGGAAAAATATTTTTAAGAAGGAGAATAATTAAGTAATTACTATAAATTTCCTTATTTACAAAGTTTTGGTAGTAGAGTTTTCATAATAATGAGAAAATTCTAAAGTAAGGAATATATTATGTTGATAGAGCGTATTTACATAACAAAAGCTTAAGGCTTAGAGAGTTTAACATAAAAATATGATTAATCTCATCTTAAAAGTATCGTATATTACAACTTACATTCCATACTAAAAACATTATCTTAAATGAGTTTAATTCGCATCCACGCTATTCTCACCAATCACGCGGCAGTCGTTCACAATTTCTATAAAATGAACTTGTAATGCAATACATCTGGTACAATGGCGTTCGACACCATGATGCATTGTCACACAATACGATTTCAATTTATAATTGTATTCGTAATGGCATGTTTATCGAAACACCATCCGGTTGTAATGATGTGGAGAGGAAGACTATATTTGATGGTACTTTGAGGCTTAAATGTGCTAAAACGACGTACTTTTTAGGTATGTATGGTTGTTTATGTGTAATTATTAGAACAAATTTTTGTTTTTGTATAAATCAATAGCAAATTATAAAGAAGGTATTTGAAGGTTGATACATTGAAGGTATTCATTTCGACCAAGACTTTTTTGTAAGTATGGGTATGTACCTAATTGTAACCAGCATTTGTTAATTTATTTATACCGCATAGAGAAAAACATGTTTAAAATTATAATATTTGAATTTTCATAGGCTACACAAACCCGAGGCCGATTATAATTTGTCATGTTATAATTAAGATACCTGCTCTAGTTGCTTTAACACCTAAAAATTGAAAACTGTGATCAATACGAAGATACGAAGATCATGCAGTACCTACGCTCTAGCATTGAAACAACATAAGCGTAATTCCCATCAATAAAAACAAGATTATTTAAAACATCCCTACAAATTCCGTTGAGCGTGTGTTAGAAAGTATTTCAATTTATCCACGCTCGCGCTCACCTGTCGCGGCTCGTTACAGCTTTCACGATATTAATGATTTTCGCCACCTTTCCCCTTATCCATTCACTTATAAACAAGATTTTACATTGCGACGGGTTTATTTATCAGAATAATCAGATTGGAACACGTGAGGCTGTAGGGTAAATGTATGAATTTCATTAGAGTCTACGAAGAGTTTGTCGATTTCTTTCTAATTTTGTTGTTAATATATTATGTAGAAGGTAAGTATTTGATTCATTGTAGTAAGAAAGTTAGTCTTTTAATATACCTAAAATATCACTAAGTAAGTAGCTTACATGTATCTACCTCTAGATACTTAATATAATAAACGAATGATATACACACTGATTTGTTTGTAAAATCAACAATTATTGAACCGAAATAATCGTGTTAATCCGTAAACGTAGTGTAATAACATTTCTTTTCTATTGTTCACCTAAACATAAAATCACATCAGTAAATAAATAGTACCTACACCAGTGTCACCAACCACCCTGTCTTTACGACCGCATTAAAAATCTTCACCAATTTAAATCGTTTCAAACAATATTTCTAACAATGGCCGCTAACCCTGTTAGGGTAACGTCTTTATTTCACCGTACATTAAACGTCAATAAACACAAAGGCAGTTAGGAATTAAATTTATTGCTTGTCAAATCTTCACACTTGTTACATTGTAGTGGTCGGGACCGATAATTGTTTTAACACATGCTATGAAAGGGGTGAATCGGAAAAAATCGGTATAATTGGAGAATAACGCGCTGAATAGAATCGTAAATAGTTATGTACCTAATATGGTTGTAATATCATACACAATTGTCGTTTCAGTATGTCGCTTTACGCGGTAGGTATATTTTTTATTTTATTCTAACGTAGGTATATCAACAAAGATTTGAGTATGATTTAAGTAAATACTAAATGCAGCTTCCTAGGATTTTTCCTTCTACATAGGTAAGTAATAAATAATAAAAATTGGTAAAATATTAATTATTTTACCATATCTAGGCGCATTGATCTGACTTTATATTGTTACCGACTAGAGTTATTGTAAATTGAATTAAAAAAGGCAATTTATAAACATGAAATAAAATGGTACCATAAAGTATCTAAAAAGTAATTATTTATTTAAAGAATTAAGATAAATTCTATTTTTTCAATTTAGAAAAATTCCGACCCTGATGTAAAACAGTTTCATCAGATTCTACATTATAACCATTACCCATAAAACACGCACACCCAAAATATAACAACGACCGTCTACGATATTTTAAAGTCAGTGGGTATCCTTAAAAGTGCTAAGCCGTGTTGAGACCTGGCTATTCCCCGGGATACGCCACTTATCCATCAATAACTTTGCATACGACGGAGCTAAGATGCTGATAGTTTAGAATTTAGATAAAAGGTAGGTGCTTTACTTCTTAGGGAGGAAATAAATTGATAAGAATTTTCCTTTTTTGTTTTATTATTTTTATTCTACATGTTTAAAATCTTCTTCTGATATGTAGATATTAAATAAAATCTATTTATATATATAAAACTCAAAGGTGACTGATATAGTGATCTATCAACGCACAGCCCAAACCACTGGACGTATCGGGCTGAAATTTGGCACGCAGGTAGATGTTAGGACGTAGGCATCCGCTAAGAAAGGATTTCCCGAAATTCTTGCGGGAACGGAGAAAAACGGGGATGCACGTACAAAGTCGTGGGCGGAAGCTAGTAAGTATCTAATAAATATAAATGATAACTGCAGATTTACTTCATAATTGAATTTATTTATAATAGGTTGAGGTTGGTACCTACCTTCTTTTTTTCATTAGGTAGAGTTCGGGATTGATGATTTAGGATTACGTATTAATCAGGTTCCATTTTTATTATAGGTATAAGAAATAAATAATACTTTACGATAAGATATGGATCCCGTAAGGTGATACCTGCTTACCATTATAAAGTTACTGCAGTGTAAATTTTGTTCTCAAAATTATAAAATATTAAAAGATAATACAAACTATATAAACATAATACGTAGAAAGGAAATAATTAAAATCGTTCATTGCGATTAACTTACGTTTAACATACTGCTATGTAGTCGGTAAAAATAAGTAGATAGGTAGAGCCGGCGTATGATCAAGATCGACCCAATAATTAACTCTTGCATTAAATATACATAGTTTGGATATAATTATCAATTAAATATAATTTACGAAAAATAATGTAATAACAGACTTTGAGAATGGGAGATACGAGTGATTTCTAAGTTCCTACTTACATTATTTCATAAATCGTTTTTAAAATAAGCAGGCATACCTATACAATCTATACATGCATATTTTACCTACCTACTGTACCTACTTATCGGAATTCCTTCGGAACAAAGTAAAGTAGAAACCACTGCGATGCTCTTTTATTGATTTACAATATTTCACTTTATTTTCAAGGTAACTTACCTGTTTACCTTTCTGCATTAACATTTCCTCTTTATAAAATAGTTAGCCATAGGTAATTATTGATACCTACAGAAGATGTGTAGGCATTCGGATTCAATTGTTCAATAAACAATATGGTTAGGTACGTTACCGATAACCAATTTCGCATTCAATCAGCGTCACAACACTCAGGGGATGACTTTATTATCAAACGAACGCCCTACATAAGCGGCAATTACGTCACCTACGAACGACATTCAAAATTACCTATTGCCACTTTTTTCCATCTAAATCCCAGTAGGCACTGAAAAGTGGGTGGGAGTGGTCGTTCAGAAGAGAAATCTTCCCATTGGCTGCTGGGAACACGCCCAGTTGCATGACAAAAAGAAACACTGGAATGTAGCGAGCTTGTCCCAGAACGGCGCTCTAAACAGAACATTGAGAATTCATCTCTCTCTTTCTTAAGTCGTTTGTTATATTTCAGGACGGTGCGCGCGGAAAACAGGTTCGTGTCGAGGTCCCGAGAGATTGAAAAGCGCCATCTAGTTATAGCTGTGTAAACTACCAGCAGTATTCAGTTTGCCAAGATGGCGCCGGCAGTCCGTGGGAGAGAAGTCCTGAATTTCAAAGTTTTAAATTACTGAAACTTTGATGTAACCAACTTTTAACCTTTGGAACGCACTTTGCTTGTTCCATTATTTTGCTTCTTGAATTGGATAAGTTTAGCTGTTTGTATTTTCGAGAATTGTCTTGCGCGTTTTGTGATTTTATTTAATAGTGATGATTAGGTATTTATTGGATCGTTAAACAGTTTCTGTATGTAAATTTTAAATATAAATAAAGTAAACAAAAAAAAAAACAACGTTACCTATGTTTCATTAAATAGATATCTACAACAAGGAAAATTTTATAATTATTTCTTGACTCTACATTTTTATTTATGTCAGCTTTCCAAATTCTTCTTAATTAATTGATAATCTTCTCTTTATGTTCGGAAACAATACATTTTATAAAGAGACTAAGTAAGTACAAACTTATAACCATTCCAAAAAATATTTATAAATAGTTAAATTTTTAATAGGCAGGTATACGAGTAGTATTTGAGAGACTAGGTAATATTACTCTACTTAAATAAATATTTAAAGTTTACAAGAATAATGTGTTTAATGTTTATTATGTGCCATGAAATGAAACCAGTTCTTGGCTCTTGCGTCTCTTTGATAGGTACAAAAGACGTCTTTAAAATAATGCCGCATGAAATCGATCTTTCTAAGGAGCTTACCAATTTTATAAGAGCGGTTTAACGGAGCGTAGAAAGCTATTCTTAGGGCTTATCTTTCTGTAGGCATTTTATATTTTAAAAAGGACTATAAGGTACCAAAATATTATTATGTTTTTGATGATGTTTTATTCTTTAAAATAATAGATAGGATATCTTGGTACATATTAAATAGGTACTTAGACTAAAACTAAGAGTTCATAATATAAAAAAACGAATTGTTTTAATACAACTTTAAACCCATTGTTTGAGTCCACAAGAAAGGGAGGAGACCTTAACACCTTATTTCCCTAAAGGTGATTATTTTATGTAACTAGATTGATTCCAGTCAATCTAATATAATTGTGAGGTGAAGATAAGATTTTTTCTATGCTTTTGAGTAATAATTAAAAACTTTTAAGTTGACATTTTAATGGGTAAAAAATACATACATTCAATGGTTAATTAATATTAACCAATGAATACTAAATTTAAGTACTGAAATTCGTGGGGAAAAATATGGAACTCAATATCTATTATCTACCACCATAGTAGGTAGTTGAACCTTTGGAATTCACCTTCAATTCAAGTAGTATGTACCTTAAATTTTACAGCGAACCCATTGACGGCTTGAAAACGGTAAAAATGATCACACATTACGCGGCAAAATTGCGTCGTAAGTAACGTTATATCGGTAATAGGTAATTAGCCGAAATCCCATAATCGGCCAGGATAGAAAATCGGCCACCGGGGCGCTATTAGCTCAGCGCGATTAGAGCTATAAAACTCGATGTGATCTTGATAAGGGACGCGCGAAAACCGCTAACGGGTACGTGTGATGGATAAATGCGGCTTTGTTGTGAGATAGCATAATATGTTTAGATGCGCTAATCATTCGGTTGGAAGGTAGCAGAGATGCTTGGGAGACTCGAATCATCGCATACCTTCGCGTAGCGTTTCATATAATAGGCACTTAGAATAAGTAGGGGCGTAGAGGCTTCAATGGAAGAATGTGTAACCTTAATAAGATTCAAATATGATTGGCATTATTGTATTAGAAAATTATAAAATCTATAGAAATATTGAAGAATGAGAAAAGTTGAAGAATGAGAGAGAGTTTGCTCATCATACATTAAAATAAAAAAGTACTCTTTTTATAAATTAAAATTACGACTATTCACACACATTTACCCTTTCGCAATTTTCCTACACACATACGCTTATTTATCAAACTTTTCTTAAACAAAAAAATCTCAATCAGTCTGGCTACCTCATTGTGCATGCTCATTTCGTGAATACGAAATTTTTCAAACCTCACTCCTGCTTTCCAACTTCTGCTAGTTGGTCCCATCGAGGCGTCAGTTAGCAAAATGTTCAAGCCCAGGTGTAAATTTAAATTCAGTTTTATTAATGTCTATGCATATTCAAATAGTTTGCTTCGTTTGCGGGAGTTATATTGGTTACACGTTATGCCACTCTACTATTGTATGGAAATTATGTTTCTGTTATTTTTAACACAAATATTACTATACTATTTTTAAGTTAGGTGTGTATAAAAGCTTTCTACGTAGATACGTAGAAAGCTTAAATAGATATTTATAGGATGCAAACATAAATCTTCATAAATATAGTTTGGATAGTTTTGAGAAGCAAAACATCTTGAGGTCTACAATTTTCTGAGAATATTGATATCAATAATATCATTAAAATGTTTCATTGATTGAAAGAATCCATTAATTACCTATTATTAATTAATTGCCTATTATTATAATCTGTCATAAATATAATTCTTATCTTAAAGGTAATTGGCTTAGAATAAACAAAAAGTCATTCTTATTACTTATTATTGTGACCTAGATCTAAATGTTGTTTCCACGTTTCTTCCAAAGTTTTCGGTGCTTCTAGAAAATTCGACAGTTTACAAACACTTTGTAGATCCAATATAAGGTTGCTGAACAAACTGCCACAATTAAGTCGCGACCCGCGTGGAGTTCAGTTTTTCCTCGTAATTCTATTACATAATTAAATTATACCACCAGGTTGGGCCAAATTGTCGATGAAATTCTGTCATTTTAAAGTATTTGATGTTGAGATTTACTGTATTTTCATTTTTGTATACTTTATTCATGCTATTCCTAATTATGTGTAAAATGTGTATTGTTTACTATTCAGGTATATAGAAATCTCCCATAAATAAATACAAAAAATCTCTCTATTATATTACACTAAAAATTGTAGACATTATTTCCCGTATTACAATAATAGATAGAAATTGTCTAATGTTAGTTTTAATTCTTTCTTAGTGTTTTTAATCAAGGACAAATTTAAATCAATGCGGTAAGCCCTGTTAACATGATTAAATTTGTTGTGTTTAAACAAAACATTCTCCACAACCAACAAAATAGCTTTCAGCATCAGCCCAACTCATCGACAATGTTTATCGACTGTACACATCACTAGCAAATCTGCGGTGTCGTTCCTCTCGACAAAGATCTTGAGCTGAAAACTTTTAATACTTTAACTCGACACTCACTCAATTTCGCTTAACGCCTGCTCGTTGACACGCCTTGCTGTAAGATCGCTTATAACTTAACAACTGTTAAGAGCTATTCAGAGTTCATGTTGCCAATTGTATTTGGTTGTATAATAATGTGTGTTTGAGTCACAGGTCGGTTAATAGGTGTTCTGTTAACGAAGTTTCTTAATCAAAATATTAAGTATAATGTAACCATTTTGTTTTAATGTAACCATTTCCTTAACAAAGAATAAATACTTAGTATTTCCTTACCAATTAATTGATCTCTTTTCTCAAATTTCCTTTAACAAACAGTATTTTTTCAAGTCTCATTTTTATTTTTACTAATACCTAAAGAAAAATTTCCAAGAGCTTTATAGTTCTTGAAAAGTAATAGAACATCTTGCTTAGGTAAGTGGTTGCGTGTTGTAGTTACATGATTTCAGGTATGGAAATTGAATTTTACCTAGGTAATGTTATAAAAATTTCAAGGTTAGAGCATAAAATATAAACCTATTTTTAAAATGGGTTAAAGATAAGACGTAGAGGATGTAGGAAAAAGAAAAACCTATTATTGAAACACCCCGATTACCGATATAGAAACAAATAACTGTAAGAAACTTTTCCTGAAAAATTGCAAGGAAATACGTTTAACTTTGCGTTATATTTGAATTTTGGATACTTTTGTAAAAGTATATCGAAGATCTGTCTAAGGAGGGAATGACCAGCCGTAAACCGAGTTATATTGAACTTTATATCCAATTAAACGTTACAATCCGATCGTAATCAACAAGTGTCGCTATCAAAACACCAACTAACCGAATAAACAGCGGCTCCAAGTACGCTCGCAATAATAAAACAAAACGTAAAACGCGTAAGAAAGTCCTTCAGGGTGGTTTCAGGGGGTGGGGTGGTCCACAATAGGTGTACAGATAACTTTCCTTCCATACTAGAGTCAATACCGACCCAAGGGAGCTTTACCCTCGAGGTTCGGTCGCTTGGGAAAACTAGACCCTACAATATAGAAAAGGACAGCCTTATGCGCCGCCGTCGGGTGGAAACGGTGCATCGATGTACTTATGTATTAATAATATATAAAGGAAAAATGCCGAGGACGTGCGCGGAGTGATATGTTGCGACTGTTAGCGAGAGAGGGATGGATGACATCAATTTGTCGTGTCGTGATGGGGTTTTATTTTGTTTCTACGTTTACTATATTTTTTCGGTTCGCTCTCAGTTTAAATCGAATAGTTTTTAGTGGGAAATTAAATGTTTTCATTGACCATTTGGATGCAATTTTTTAAAATAACACGATAAATGAAGTTTATGTTAAAATGAAGAGGTTCCTAAACAGTTTGGACAAGAAAATCTCGCTGGCTACATTTCTACTTAAAATATTATTTTATGATGTTTACCTAACATTATATTTTCTATAAAGGTTATTTTATTTTTATTCAACTACATATATTGTCCATTTTTGTAAACAATAATAAAACTGTGTTACAAGAACCATTCACAGGCAGGATAAATGACTGACGAGACCTGCAAAAGTAACATTTGTAGGATCAAGAACGAATTCTATCAATGTAGATTCTTTATTTTATAAATGATCCAAAAATTTATATCTGAAGTGAATAACTACGTAAATTACTGGAAAATTACTGCAAATATTGATCGCTGATAAAGCCTTTTTACATAGGATAACACACTGTATACAAAAATACCTTTGTTTTAACCGATTCCAATCGACGGTAACATGATTCGGTTTGCGAAACACGATTAAGGGTAAGTGCACACCGGACGCTAATTTAGTAATGCGACGTCGCGCGACCGCCACGCGACAGATTGACGGGTGCATACAATTTGTTCACTTAGTTATTTATTCGTGTTACATTCCTGCGAAAACAAGTATTTGGAAGATGGGTGGAGGGTTTGGGAATGAAAATATAAAATAAAAAAGATTCGTGAGAAATATTGATATTATTATTTTTTATGTAAATTAAACCGAGATGAAATTATATTATGTGACGATCCAAATATTAATATTTCATTATAAGTCTGTAAAACAGACAAATTTCAGTACCAATTTCTGAGAAAATTGAGATGTAGAGCTCAGATGACATTTTCATCAGCGTTTAATTTAAAGACTTCTCTGTGTAATCCTCCCATATTCTAGCTACTTGTAAAATCAGCTGATCAACACATACATCTTACTACAAAATTTGAAAAATAATTCCAATTTATCATCACTCCTTCCATATTTAAAAACATTTGTCCCACTCAAATGCCGTTTCAAATTCCACAGATTATGTCACTCAACGCAATGACAGTCGCGTGCGACACACGTGCGACTGGACGCATTCGGCTTATTGTACCGTAATCGAGTTACCATTTGTATGTGTTACTTGATAGCTAATCCGCTAATATGATTGGTGTGCACGTTTATTGATGTTTTATAGTTTTAAGTTGTTAGTTAAGAAGTTTATTTTAATACATTCTAATTCCAATGACGTAAAATTCACAAGGTCTGTGATGGGTTTATTATGAAAACCAAGAAAATTTAACAATAATTTGATAATAAATCAAAGATAAATCACAATAACTTGCACATAACTTATGTTGCAATACAAAAAGCTTCGTAAGAAAGTTCCAATTACCTACGTTCTTCTTTTTGCTAACAATATTATTAGTATACGTGTTACCTCGTTCCATCAAACATAAATCTAGATTAAAATGCAGATTACCTTAATTGCAATATCAAATTACACACACAAAATCCTCCAAATGGTCATATGGATGGAACACCCTTTAAAATTTTCATAATTAATTTATATTTACAAAGACAGCATCTCCGAAAAGCCATTCACTATTTTAATGTTAATTCCGTAGTAATACAATCCCCATTCTTTACTGACACAATTAGGAGTTGCGATAAACCCATGCATTATCTAGTCAGGAATAACAATAGAAAATATTACCCTTCGAGGACAAAAATTGTTAGTATAATATTACAAGTGGGGTGCTAACGGTAGCATGTGCGAAATCACAATGCTTTAAACTATTTGAGTTGATGTTTTGTTCATAATGAAGTATGATGGATCGACCCGTCCAGTGTGTAATAGCCCGTATAACTGGTTAAAAACAATACTGAATAGACAGTATTATCAACATGATAATCGATAATTTTCTAAAGAAAATACTCTAATCTCAATAATAGATAATGTATAAAATATCAATAATATGGTACTGTTATTTTTAAATATTATTTTTAATTTATTTTTAGTTTATCTGTATTATATTATAACAGACCATCATGAATTTTAAAGGGTAAATAAGTACCTACCCTTAAAAAGATAAAATAACGAGAAATAAAATAAAACAAGAAAGTATCAGTATAATATGCAATTTAATATTGTACTTATATTCTTTATGAACGATTACAATTTACAAGTCTTATTTGTTATACAACGGTATTATATAATACTTCACTACAATTTCATATTTGTGAGATTTCCACTAAATTCAGTATCGTTCGGAACGTTTCGAAGTTCGGCGAAAGGAGTCATTTTATTTCGTATACATTTCGTAACATTTCTAAACGAATAATTTATTTTCTCTTTCGTTGTATATTGATAAGATATCCCCATAGAAATGATTTCTCTTAAATACAGGATATGTTTTGTTTCAAGATATGATTTATATTCGAGTTATATTTACACTTACAATGACTATTAAACTTAGAACAATGAGAACTAGAGTGATGTGATTATATTTTTGATTCCATTTATACATTGATACTTACAATAAATATATCACAGATTTTACAAAAGAAATGTGACATTGCTCTAATTAACAAACACGAAATTGATCTTACACAAAATTAAAGTAATAATAAATAAAACAATAAAGATAACTTGAAAAAAACGTGCTCTTTCTGTAGTAAATAATAATAAATGAAGTATTAATAATTAAGAAAATTATAATGTGGTCTATATATTTGGACTAACAATTGAGTCATTATCGTGAGCTGATTACATGTAACTCTAATATTTACACAATAATTACACAATATATACAAAAGAGTATTTATAACATAGTATCCTAACCTAATTTTGAAAATAAATTGAGCAAAAGTGTTTTATGACTGATTAAATATAAAGTGAATGAAATAAATTAAAATCAAGCTAAAACTATCATGGTAGTTAACAAAAAAAATTATAATTGATATTTAAGTACATCACAATATTATTGTTCACCAAATAGACGAACTAAATGAATTTGATAAAGTGCAACTAAATAATGATTAATTACTGACAATGACATTTAAAATAAGTTACTCATAAAAAATACAATGTATACTTTAAATACAGTTTAGAAACTTGTAAAAGACTAAATAACATTAAGGCAATGATAAAAAAGAACATTACTTCGAAGCAAGAGGCGCTGTTTGTGCGTATTGTTGCGCGCTGCACGTTGGAAGAGAGAATGGATTCACACTGAATGGAGATGATACTAGACCACTCATTCCTGTTGACAAAAAATACTTTATTAAATAAAAGAAATGATTTTGCAAGAACAACCACACAAAATATTAAATGATCTTGTTAGAAATCTTAAAGTCGATGGAAAATGGGATAACGAAACGATGTTTGAAAGAAACTCCAAATTTTGCATGCACTTAAATCAATTTGAGCAAATTTGTTTTCTATAAAAGTAAACTTAAATTGAGGAAGAATGAAACTAAAGAGGAAATGTCCAAAAAATCTTATTTTCTTCACACTGTTAAATAACATACGCAACGCGTTTTAATCACTCTACGAGATTTTTTTTAAAGATAAAGCAATAATAAAGCAACAAAGCAATTGAAAATAAGCAAAAGTACTAACACTGAACAGCTAGATGTTGCCAATTGTGTTGGAAATTGGAACGAGGTGGACTTTGTACGACCGCGAAAGCGCTTTTCTTCCCTTTAACGGTTTGCCCTTTCATAGCGCCGTTGCATTTTGTATGAGTGTTTGGACACTCGCTTTTAGAATCATTTCTTTCAATGTAATGGCCGCTATCTTTTTGATAAACATTATATTGCTGATGGTCCGACACATTCATATTCGCTGGATGGTAGGGCCCGAGAGACACTGGACGAGAGAAACATATAAGTTAAGACAAAGCGTGAATGTGCAAGCGAAGCGTGCATGTAAATTGCATGTTGGAAGCTTAAAATATGGTTATTTAATATGGGTTAAATTTATAATGATAATAGTTCTTGGTTTTAGTGTCACGCGGACCGTCATTACGGAGCGCTTTGCACGGTCTGTATTAAGCTTAGGTAGCGTTTTAGAGTCAAGACCTATTCAAACTAGAGCGGTATCCGTTACCGCCATCGGTAGCGGTACCCACGGCGATGGCGGATACCGCTCTAGTTTGAATAGGTCTTAAGGGGCTGTTAAGAGCAAATTTAACAGTGATTGCGCTCTCCTTTACTCCCATGCAATTGGACAGTGTGCGCAAACGTGAGCGTAATATCACTGTTACTTGGCGGGGCCAGGTTGTAGAAGAAAATATGTGATTTAAGGAAAAGTGTGGGCCATATGCGAAATATGACTCGTTAGAGTTTCAGGTATGAATATGTTGACTTCGTGTTTTAAATTGCAGACCCGTACGTCAAAAAAATAAAGACATAGAATCGTTTAATGATGATTTTAAGACCAATCTTTGCAATTATTTTCTATCGAGCCGATTTGGTCCAATTATGTATCGAGTCCGTCCACGTTCTTCGAAATATGATGAATATTAACATATATTTTTTTTGATGGGCTAGAATAAATATCTTCTCTTAAAAAACTGCTCAAATAACTTCAATTTGATGTTGTCAGCCCCTTAATGCGGACGGGTGAGATGCGCGGATAGCACAGCAGCCATCCACACGGAGCTGAATAGTCGAATATAATAACTGTGGTGGTCAGGACGATACTAAAACAATATACGCGGACGGTCAGCGCGGTTCACATACACGCTGAGCGGTCCGTACTGACGGTCCACGTGACACTAAAATATCTTTAATTTTTGCAGCATTTCTATGACTAAATGCTCGTTTTTGCAGTGAAACTTCTTTATCGGGGTTGGAAAAAAAATTAGTGTAACATTTTATCGTTACGCGTGACATTTTTCCGTTACGCGCCATAAAGAAGTTTCACTTCTTACGTGTGTACACTAGTACACGCACGCAGTTTTTTTTAATGTGTGTGTGTAGTTATACATAAACAGATATAAATACATGTAAGTTTATATGGTACACTCACTGGTGGTAGTGTTGAAGAGCGAGGTGGG
>CAJQZM010042258.1:13930-27306 GCA_907164665.1 Colias nastes | reverse complement strand
CATATCTATTGCTGTATAAGAGAACAATAATAATAATAAAATCTTTATTTTGCCAAAAACATTATACATATAACACAGTTTCAGTCGTACAAGTAATTTTCACATTGAAGCAATAATACTCACAAACATAAACAAATCTTCCGGGCGCTCCTTTACAGAACTGTTTACTCTTGTACGACAATGTAACTTCCACGACGCCCGGTATGTGTCTCGGAGGCGTTTGAACTCTTATTGCGTGTGACGTTATTAACTGTTAACGAAAACATTTATGTGAATACTTGAATGAAATCGTACATTTAATATATAGTACACATAACATATTGTTTTACTTAACAACTTTGTATAGGAATTCGAATATAATATTGTTAATTTATTCATCAAAACAGTACATATTAGATAAGTCCTAAGACATCAATTTATATCAAATGACTGAAAACTTACCTCACTCCAAACAAGCATAGTTCCGAAGACTACTTGTAGGCCATCGAAAAAATTATCCCCCACTATTATGACCGTCGAACCCCCTGACGTCCAGCCTTCACTAGGAGATATTGCTTTGATGCACGGCGTTGCTACGGGCAACGGTGGATACAGCCCCGCTGGTGGGAGAAAAAACATTTTATAATAAAAAGAAAATACATCAGCAGAAAAGCTAGAGCTAGACGTTTAAACTAAGTATCAAAAATAAAGGTAACTAAAGGATAAGTAAATGTTGTTTATGTTGTAAATGATGTGTAACAAACTAAAATACTTCGAGTCTTTGTTGTCGTAAAGTCTACGCGAGAGAAATTTAACAGCGAACAACTTGAAACTTGAATAAACGCCAAACTGTTAAAACTCTTTCCGTCCTATTTGGATGTTTGTCTTGGAATGTTTCAGGAAAAGGACAATCGAAGGCCGTAAAAGATACCATGGCAGGAAATTTAATTTGTCGTAGATAAAAATGCATTTTACGGTAGCGTTATAAAGTTGAAAAATGTTTAAGTGGTAGTTATGACGTTATCAAAACGTAAGAATGAACATAAGATTGTAGTGAGGGGGACACGCACCGTAACACAGGGGAGAATCTGAAATCTTACAAACAAAACGACGCGGTAATAAAGGCAAGAGAAAGTGAATTTAAGGGGACGAAAGGAGATTACGGTGGCGGCGGTTCGTTTTTATTAATTTGAGTAGGTAATGAAAGATTTTTCTGGGGAACGAATTTTTAATTTTAAATATTCAATAAGCTGAGCTCGGAAATGGAATTAATGAACGGGTACCTATATAATTTGTATTGTCTTAAAAGATGTCTGGATTAAAAAATTGTTCACGTCACCATTGATACTTTCTAAATTTTAATCGTGATATTCTTTGACATTCAATTTAGTCAAATCACCGTCTGTTAAGCACAGTAACAAATCAAATTGACAACGTTCTAACATCGCAGCTAATACGACACCATTAACAATCCAAAGAAATCCACTGATCCGCGACCTTAACGTTCGCTTTATCGAATGATTATGATCCCGAAGAGCAATTCCAATTTTTTGCGTCGTACAATTCATGAGGAAATTATCCCTATTCTCTTCATGGTTGCTCCGACGCCTGCCTCCCCGCTCGGTCAAAGTTCCTTGCGAAATGTCTACTCTGATTCTCCGCATACAAACGACATCCTCAATGCTTTTACGACTTTACACATTATTTTATAACCGATTGGCTGTTCATTTTTAGCTTTAAATAAGACCGGTTGGTTTATTTTAACGTTGTACGTAAATTAAATAGGGTTAGTGTAAGTAATTTTATAAGAAATTGTTAAAGGTATAAAATTTACGGACACCTATTTCTAAACAATAAAAATATATTTCCATAAAATAATGAAATAGGTACTAACTTTTCAAACAAAACAAGGACATTTGCAAAAGCATGAAAAAAATGTATAATTTTCCTACCAGACCAACCCGCATAAAATATTGTTAGTAAAAGTATTCCAGAACATTTCATGTTTAATACCAATAAATAGATATTCAATTAAATAAATTCCAGAAGAAAATTATAACAAAAAAAAAATAATAAAAACAAAACAAAACGTACAAGTAGGTTCGAGGGCAGCCTCTGTACCTTCAGTCGGATCGAGGCGCTTGGCGCGGCGGCCGTGCTTGCTGTTGTTGTGGACGAACATGTTGTCCGATATCGCCAGGAGGGGCCCGTCTACCATCACTTGGGTTGATATCACCACCTGGAACACGGCTTTGTGTAAAATTTTGCAATACCAATAATATATAACTGGTATAGACAGCGACACTTTAGATGCACTCAAAAATATAAGTACCTAAACGTATTTGGGAAAGGAGACAATTGAATAGTTTTGTAAGAAAAGTTAAAATCATTTATGTTAATTAATACTATATTGATTTATTTTAAGAGGAATATAATAGATGTGCGAATTAAAAGAATAAATATAATGCTCTACATGTTCTTCACTACCAAGATTCTATTCATATACCTCTTGGTATAAATAATACTTGAACATATACCAACTCTATATATCCAAAAATATCGATATTATGTCTACATCTTATCACAATTATTTCTCTCATTATGTATGTGATAAACGAAGGAATAAAACGGTCAAATCAAATATGCATCCAAGACCCAGACAGTCGTCATTACCATTGCATATTAATCACATAACTGGCCTATATGACCGTCTCAAGGCGGACCACCCGCGATAGGAAAGCCATATAAAATGCGAAATGCACTTCCTTGCATACCTACGCAATCGTCCATTTCCTAGAGACATTGGCCCCACCTCCCAGGGGACTCTCCCTTTCAGTTACGTGTATGTGTGCGTGCCTACGTACGTATGTGTTTTATTTTCGTAACTCTATCTGTTCTGTGATCTTGAACTTCATCTTAGGTGTTCCGTGTGTTATAAATATACTCACGTCTCTTAGTATCTATATGTATCTATAGGTAATCGAGTATTCTAGAGGCTTGACTATTTTATAAAATGTCGTATGGTAAAAATGAACAATATCTAACAACTCTTTCTACCTTAACACAAGGCCGTCAATTTATATATAGTCGGAAACTATTAATAGATATGTATAAAAGGAATATATTCTTACCCTTGAAACGTTGGGGAACGACCACTGAATTATTCAATGACACACGGAAAGCCCGATATAGACATAGCTACGCACACGCCGTATTGAAATGAACACTTAACGTAAGTTATATTAAGTTCTATATTTGTACAAAGTTCGTAGAGGACACGTAAGACAAATATGTCTTAGCCAACTGTGGAAGCAAATTTGTACTCATAAGTAGACGGAATGCACCGCCACCGCGGCTGTAGGGTTGACGTTAATTACTTTATATGGCTCTAAAGTTTTAAACAAGAACGACAATTTATTTGTGTTACGACATTTTTGAATTAACGTTGGTGTGCATGTGTTTTAATGTTATTGTTCTTTTATTTTCTTAATGTTTTTCATATTTTAAACTACAATGATTATTTTTCCGACCCAAATATCGACCAATAGAATTGCACCATTCGACGTCACGTGGTACAACCTACATGGTATTATACTGATAATTTTTTGAAAATTTTCTCTGGTCGTTGACGTCAAACTGACAGGTTGAATTCAATTGTGAAATTATTGGCCGACATTTGGGACGGAAAAATAATCCCCCGAATACCACACGAGCTTCAAAATTATCTGGCATTTCCCTCAAGGTTCCCTGCAAACAAATAAAGTCGTCAAGTTTTTCAGGAAAAATCACTCGCGCTTCGCGCTCGTGATTTTTTAACCTTGACTAAAAACTTGACTCCTTCATTTGTTTGCAACGAACCTATCGGAAAATACCCGATAATTTTGAAGCTCTTGTGGTATTATAAGTGAAAATTACCTGTTCATTTTCTTCCTCAATTAACCTACACCTTATAATAAACGAATAACCTAGTAGCTTTAAGCTAATACAGCCTATAAATGAGTTTGACAATGTTTGCACTCGTTAATATTAACTCATCATAATTTAAACATCTCGATAATTAAGTTGAAAAATCACAACATAAGTAAATAGATACACTCGTATAAATAAATTTAATTTCAGCCCTCCGCTAAATTGGAGCCGCTTCAAATATTCAAGAGTCGTGAACACAACCCTTCCTTCAGTTGAGGGCGATACTGGCTGTGTGGTACAAGATGCCTATAATTTTATTTGCCTAAATATATAAAAAATCATATAAAATGGTATTATGTTTACTTATTCACTACACTTTTGAAAAAAAAACATATATTAGGGTAATATTGTCTTTCTTTGAAGCAGTCTATTTTGTATAAAAGGACAACTGTTTATTCTACGGATCCCAAAATTTTCTATCCCATTTAATCTCATTATTTAAAAAGTTTACCGTGATTAGAAGTCATATTTTTGTGTAAGTAAGTAAGAATAGAACATCATTCATATCGATAACTTTTGGTAGACAAAGTCTGTTATACTTTCACAACAACGATAGTCACATGGATTACCATAGAATTTTATGCTGTCTTGAATTTTGTAGTTTTTTTCTCTTCGTTATTTAATTGCAGCTCTTTGATTACAATATATTCAAAACGAGCTATATTTTTAACCAAAACACATTGATATTAATAACACATTAACTTTAAAAGTTCGTAGCTTGTACCATTACGTATGGGATAGATAGACCGATGTAAGGAACGCGGTAATTTTTCCTTTTGTCTAGTAAATGTTCGCCAATTTCTTTGTAGAAAAGAAAAAATAGGTGCTGATCTTAATATCTATAAATATAATGATATTTTGACATTGGAACATTTGGAATTGATGCTTTAAATATCTGTAAAACGATTACTTTAAAATCTTCATGACTATAATTTTTTTTGAAAATTAACTGTAGTTGTAGACAAGCATAACTTCAAAGGATAAATAATGAAGTAAAAACTTGAACACATATACCTGAAATCTTCTCATATCTCTTGGGTTGCCGGCATTTTTCAAGCAGTTTTGGTTGCATTTTAAGAAGAATTTCAGAAAAAACCTGCAACAAACAGAAAAGCTTAGTACTATAGATATTCTCCTTAAATACGGATATGATGATATTCTTCTTACAAGCCGTTATTGCAAGCCGTTATTGATTACTTATTGCTCTAACAGATAAAAAATTAGGTATAATATAACTATAAGGTTGTCCTACAATTCATTTCGTAGTAAAATGTCATTTTTATTATCTTCAAATTTGTTGCCATCCGTTTCCACTTGACATCGAATTCTCACATTTAGTTGTAACATAAAATTAATTTGTTTCTTATGTTCACAAATGTGCGTCTTCCGCCCTTACTTATGAACTACGGTTTTTACTGCCTTTTTTATAATATTTCACACTTGTAAAACTAATTATTAAATATCGCAGTTTATAGAGCCTATTTGCCTTTAATAAAATAAAACTATTGGCGACTGAATATAACTAGATATCGGATTACACAAAAGCTGATCTTTGCAATTTATTTATCAAGTTCGTTCAATTGAATTTGGACTTTGTGTGGAAGACAGAGGGTCGGTGGGAACAAACACTGGGTGATGCGTAACGTTCGGCGTACGATCAGGCGAGCGATCACGATGAATGCTTTAGCAGAAATATTTTACATAGCCTCCGGCAGCAGCAATGCCGCCGCGCCGAATATTGTTGTGCCAACAGACGATTACATATATGGAGCTGTTAAAACGCACCAAAAATACAAACTTAGCATTCAATTAACATAGAACATAAAAAACGCGTTTAAATATTACAGTCATTCTAATTAGTAGTACTAGGAACTTTATCAAGAAAATGGGTTGGTATTAACAGCTCCATAGAATCCAAAAATCTGGCGTTATGAACCGTGTACCGCGAACGTATTTGTAGAGCCCGCGGCGTCGCACATCTGTTCCCGCATTATTTATGTTAAACACCTTATGTCACAATATTGCGAGTTAGGCGTTTACGGCTGTCAACCGACACCGAGAACCGAGGTATGAATGAACATTTTATTTTGTAACACTGAAGACAGATTCATAACGTAACAGATAATGTGGTGTGTGAGCTTCGGGATATTAAAGAGCTTTCGATTATTATTAGTATTGAAATCTTGTCTATTTGTACAGTATAACGAAATATTAATTGTTTTATGAAGTATTGGTTGTTTTCTAGTTCATATTTAACAGAAAGTTAAAGTTAAACACGTAGTCATATAATTTTGAAGCACCTAAGATACCTATAGAATTAAAGGTTATCGCGTAAAGTTGTTGAAACGTGTGCATTTCACAATACGGGTAGAGAAGTCTCGACAGGCGCTAATTTATATGAAGCTGCCTGTAATTTACGACTACCTGAACACCGCCTTACATCTGCTTCTGAATAAGATACTAAAAGAAACTTTATTGTGATGCATTTCGTTTATTTTAATGCGCTGTAGTATAACACGATACAAATGGTTTAATTGATGTTTCTTGTTATACAGATTTCTTAATCAAATCAAAATGTCAGGTATTTTCCTTAATTTGATTATAAAGGTTGTATGTTTGTTTAGATATTTCATCCTTAAATAACAATTTCAGTTAGACGAATAAGGATACCTATAACCCGAAATTTACATTATATACATATTCCAGGAGGGCTATATTATAAAATACAATTATTTAGCTCTCCTGGCATGTGATTAACCTAAGTTAGCCTACATCAAGATTATCGTTCAGTTTAAAATATAAGTCCAAGAATGTCTAGTGCATAATTAATTACTACAAATTGAACAATATTATTCCAAAGTTAATACAAATTTTCTGAGAATTATTAGCGTTTAGAGTACCTATACTGTATCACGTTATAAAATCTAGCCCATCATATAAAGTAGGCAAGTATAACATAGAAGATATTTACCCATAGCATCACGAACAGAAAGGAAAGTGGGTACTTTCGTCGTAAAAAACTAACCCCCGCTTTTCATCCCTTGCCGTATATAATATAGGCCCTTCCGTTAAAGCTTATCTATAGGTATGATGCGAATACTTGCTAGTGTTAAGTACCCTTGACTTTCTTATAATTTTGTACCTATATATTGTTAAAGTCGGTTGTACAATTAGTGAAACTGTTTATATGTTATAACCATGAATTGTTATGAATTCTTAGAACGTAACTTCTTGAAAGCCGTGTCTATAATTTTAACGTACTTTCTCCTGTATATTTGATGTAACATTTATACTGATACTATAAATTGTAGAGTTCATAGATATTTGGTACCTACTGAAAGTGGAATGCAGGTTAAGTATTGAATATAGTATCATATAGTATGTACCAGTCATGTTTCTATTGGAGTGAGGAAATATTGACTTAGCGTAGTAAAGAAAAACTATCTGACCCAATTTTGTACTATACTACTTCAAAATTGGTCAATAAAAGTTATGAAATGATTGTTATGAAACATTTTATTAAATTCATGATTGAGTTTTTTTACAATCTAGAAATAATACTTCTATCACTATTAAATACTTGAACTGAAAATATAGTTTTTTTCCACTTGATTTCTTGAACTGCGCTACGAAAAAATCTACTACGGCATTAAGTCGCGGTGAGGAGGCGCGGGGCTCACTTGAGCGCCTCCCACCCCACGGCCCTCCCGAGATACTTTGTTTATTTGCATAAGATGTTCTCTTTAAAAATAACTATGAGTTACTTATACAAGTGGAACTATCTGCACATAATTTATACGTATTTTATGAAGATGTACCTACCTATTTGAATGTTTGAGTACAATTTTGTTATGAATTATATTAAACTTGCTTCTTGTAGTAAGGGGAAATCTAATTAATAAGTCAAATCTTCAAATTAGTTTACACTCATACTTTTGTTTATAAAACAAATAAATTTGGAACACTATTTAGGCTATTTATATCTTTCTTAAGTGCGGTTTAAAAGTTAATGTAGGTATTCTACTTGGTTTATAAAAGAAAAACCTTTTTAAAAGTATATCTAGGGCGTTTAACATGAGTATTTAGATAATAGGTTGGTAATTAGAAAAGTTACTTCTTATAGAAAACGTCTCAGAAAAGAAATGTAGAGTCATTCTTAGAATTTTACCCATAAGGACATTAATAAGAATTCTCAATTAAAAGCCCATATTTATTCCAATAAAAAAACAAACAGTACATAGTACAACATTAAAAACGCCGTCACATAGTGTTTGCTATCACTTGCAGAGCACAGTCGCCGATATAAAATCGCGAACCGCATTTCCAACAATCGAACGTTCAGGAAGATCGCGCTCTGACAACAAGCGGTCGCTACCAACTTTTCCCTTTTAACCTTTCGTCCCCCTCCGAACTCCCTCGGGAGGCGGTCCCCTGGGCAGGAATCGACTCCCTACGCCCCTGCCACCACTCAATGCCGACACGCCATGCGGACGCCAAAGATTAAGTACGCGGAAGATTGCACGAGTAGGCTCTAAACTCACTAGTAGGTACCTAATATTCACTATTAGGAAAAGCAGTCCTATATTATCATAAGATTGATAAAAAAACAGTTAAGATTGTGTGCATAATATTGCTGCATATTCTTTATGAATTAAAGCAGCAGTTGTTTTATTTTTTTATTTAAATTTCAATTAAAGCAGACAATTCATAATAGTAAATAGAGATTTTTATTTAGATTTAAGAGAAGGGGAACCCTGAATAGAAATATAGCTAAAAAATTATATCTCTTTAAGACATTATCTCCATAGCTATCGTTAATGAATATAAAAATGAAGTTTAATGCGAAATTGAAAGACGAGTATCTATAGACTTAAATAATCTGTGGTAACATGCGACAGGCCCATAACGGGCCCAGTTTTTGACTTTGTTTTTCCGCGTGTGCCTATAGCGCGCGTAAATATTTTAGTATGTACCAAATTCAAGGGTTAACTGGCCCCTAACGAAGTAAATAGATGTAAACAATCAACAGCCATTGCACAAATAGAATACTGTAAATATAATTTTCCATGAAAACCAATTATTTTTAACGGCCTTTCAAAAACGAAATAGAACTCTATATCTGTAGGTACAATGTTTTGTTGGTATCTCATAGGAGCTACTTTGAAAGGTGACAAAATATACTAAAATGCCTTTGGAATTTTATAGAATATTTACAGTTTGTGTATGGATCCCTTTATTATTTAGCCACGTATAATATTAGGTTGATTTTGAATTTATTATAACCTAAACACAGACCCGCTGTACGGTGTACCGCTAAGCTTACAGGAGTAAATTGTTAAATGAATGATTTGTTGATGAACGAATTATTTTTTTACAACTATAATAGGTAGTAAAATCATTTCGAACAGAATATACGCTACACTTCTAACAGTGATTTTATTCTAAATATAAAAACAAACAAAAAATTCGAAGTATAATATTATAGGTAAAGTTATTTTCTATAAATCTCCTTTGAACGAAACTTACATTTATACGATTCTCTAACGTGAATACATAATATATTCGTATAGAGCAATGAAGTAGTTTTTCCAATGTAAAGCGGAACGAGGGTATCTTAGGCGACGCAGCATCCGTTGCCATGGCAACCTGATAAAACCTCTTTCGTGCCCTCTCAGCAGTAAACGCAATGCTTTCAGATATTTTTTTTCCGTTTAACAATGAAATATTATATACAAGTTTATTGATTTGGGAATTTAAGAGAATGAAGAACTAGAAGATTTTATTTTGTCTTATGAATACTTAATTTCGTTTGATATTAAATCTACAAACTACAAACTGGGATCAAATACAATAATTGATACAACGTTCAAACTTTTATACCGCCTTAAAATTATTGTTAAAATTCACAAGTTTTCAACCAAAATATTCGCGTCTCAATGTTACAAAAACAAAAACATATCTTAAATTTCTCCATGGCGAAGCTCTTATTCATATATAATTTCTGTCTATAGAGACGGAAATTGCCTGCTAGAAGCTATAGAATTGCTGCAAACACGAAACGATTGAAAATTCAAATCCCACACACGGAAAACACTATCCACAAATCGAGCTCTTTCGGCTACAATCAACATATAAAGACAAGGGCAACATTACCCGTCACTTCATTGTGGGCACCGCTCTAATTGTAACTACACTCTGGGGCCCCATCACCCGCTCAGCGCTCTACTAGTAGGCGTGTGCCACTAATCTTCGACCCCTACATACCAATACGGCACCGAACACCCTCAAACTAATATCACTTTTTACCAAAAGGAATACGACTCTATTTCGTCTGCACGAACCGCGGTATTTGCAAACGTAGCGAGGGTTAACGCACACTATCAACTCATTAAATTGCATCGCCTTTTTAATGAGTCTGAAAGTGAACAAAGGATATCGAGCGCGATTACATTAAGTACGTAGTAGCAATGTAAGATAGTTTGTTTTTGTCGACAATGAGATAAGCGTTTAAGTATTAACGGTTTTAGGTCCGCGTATTAATTTTCGCGTTGAGATAACGTTTTGCTGTGTTGTGTTTGTATTTCACAAACTTAATCGATCTTTTACAATGACCAGGAAGTTTTCTATCTGGATCAATAGCAATTAGAATTTTCATGTATCATATTTCTTCTTTCTCATCAACTGTACATTTTCTAAAGTAGTTAAGAATGTCTGCAAAATAGCGTTATACAATCCTATAATCAGACATTATCCATTATTTTAAGTTTTTGTTTTAATTCTAAATTCTAAATAAATACGTGCACAGCTAAGGCCATCACAAACTAAGACACTATCGATTAAACACATCCATATAATATTGTATTTGCATAAAACTTTGTGCATCATATTTCAGACATTTTATATAACTGTACATCAGCATAAGCACGCCACCCTCTCATATTTACTCGTTGAATATGCTATAAAGTAATATCACTTGATCGTTTTCCGGGTAATAGTTATAAATTACCCGGGTAGTTTATAAAAGCCGGTTAACCCGAGGTAAGCGGACAAGGTCCATAATTTATTATTGGGAAATTCGCGTAGGTAAATGTTTTCATATGCTCTATGGATCATGTCTGTGTAGGTACTAAAGGTTATAATAAATCTGCTTTGTGATATCGAATTAAGTGCATTGTTCTAGAGTTGAGTGTCATGAAACATTGATATAGTTGAAAATGATACAGCGAAAATCGGCTTTTTTATAAAAACAAGAGAGCAATCATTGAGATATACATATGGAGACGACACCGCCTACATCACTTATGTTCCGCTCAACATACGCCATATGGCGTAACTGCACGCTCATTTTTTATTTGTTTTAAAGTGAAACGCATCAAATATGCCTTCGTGTATGTTACGATATTGCACAAATAATAGAAATAATACGGAAAAGTGCAAAGGAATAACTTTCATCGGTAGGTAAGTACCTAACTAGATAATAATTTTTAAAACTTAGTTAGAGCAAAAAAATGGCGCACAGATTTTGTTCGTGGTGTCTCCTCCATACGTAGTAATATTATCTCAATGAGAGCAATATACATGTTATTGATAACAAAATTATTCATGAAGTCTACTAAGAGCACAACAACGGTATTTATTATTTGTAGTATTTACCATTATAGTAGATAAGTATTTGTATGTAATATACATATCTATAGTATATGTGACTTCGTTTTTAAGGTAAAGGTAAAAAAAGACGTAGGTAAGGTATTCAAATTTGCACTTGATTTAAATGATGATTCTTTTAAAATAATAATGCAATTTTAATAAAATTAATACTCTACTAGTAATAGTAACTACTAGTACTAGAATAATCTGTAATAGAATTCTCTGTAATAGAACAATTTTATTTAGAATTGATGCATTATTTTTATTTGAACATTGAAACTAGGTACTCTACATACATACGCCTCAAAGTTTTTAAGAAGTAAAATGGAAAATAAACAAACAAGGGCTCAATATCTGCTAAACCCTCTAAAGGTACAAGCTAAACCAAAAGATAAACGTTATATCGGCGATCCTACAAAACTGCTCTATCAAAATATAACGACCGCGATAAAAACGCTGCAAAGAAAGCAAATGTTACATCGAAAAAGGTATTACAATATCAATATCGTTGTCCTTTACGCACATTTGGCTTCTGTATTATACTATCTCGTTTTGACTAAACTGTATCATATCAAATGTGTAATTCTTATTTTTATAATATTCATACAGTGTTTCTGAGCTTAAAATAAATTGTTAATAATTAACAAATAATATTTTATTCTAATGTCTATCGCCTTAAACAATAATAAACAATTATTCCATCAATTTTATTTACTGGTTTCATTTAATTTTAACGCTTTTTGTCACGTCTGTCTCTACAAAGTGTCTTTGAGCAACATCATTAATCTTAGAAGGCTGGCAGCACAGCAAACGACCTCCCGTTAAGACCCTCCATGGGCACCCGTAATATTCTCGCATACTTTGAAAAACATATAACAAAACGATACCAATGTGTACGCCAAACACGACCTTCCCCTAATTGAAATTAGCGTCATTAACGCCTGTTTCCCATCACGTATCTTACAACCTTTGATTTCCCAAGGAGTGGAAATAAGAAATCGTGGCGCGGGAAAAAAGTAAGTTCACGGAATGTATTTTTTCGCAGAGCGTGACTGTAGCATTGTTAAATATATCGTCCAATCAGTATCTCGGAGCGAGGAATTAGCGTTTGGAAATGAACGACGAGACGGGATGGAACCTGGTCTACCCTTTTATATAGCGCGGCGAAATAAAAAAAGAGTCTTATTTGAAGTTGGAAGACGAATTAAAAAAGACAATGAATTCTGCACTAATTTAAACGGAGCGAGATTCTAGACGATTTTCGGGGATCAGTCAGGAGGGCTTAATTAATGCATTAAAATTGGAAGTCGGCGGCTTCCCCTTGCGTGCTAACGGTACGGTTTATAATATACCTTTACATGGGTGTATATTAGGTACATTTGGTATAAAGACATAATATGTTACTATAAGCATTTAGATTTAGATATACGCTTCGCACGATCATAATGACTAAGACAGCCTAAAAGCCTTTCTTTATATCTATTAATGTAGTACAAAGTTTCCATTCTAGACTAGAAAGTAGACTTAGAACCAAAACCGACCAATAAACTAAAGGAATTTTATGTACGTATAAAAAACTAATCACAGATAATCGCCTTATCTCACGTCCCGCCTTGTAAAGGTCACGAAGATCGTGGATCCATTCGAGAATCCCTTTAACGAATCGTATCAGATGTAATGAAAGCTAATTCTTTCATTAACTTTCCGTGACAACAGGAAAAATAGTAGGGAGCTGAGAACAAATGGCCCTTTATACAAACTAGAGCGCTTGTATTTTACTA
>CAJQZM010042258.1:0-13530 GCA_907164665.1 Colias nastes | reverse complement strand
ATTGGGTTTTTTTACTTTGATTTTTTGTAAATAATTGTGTTTAAAGATTTTAACTACATTGTGAACTTGAATATATTTATTTATTTTCATAGAAATGATACTGATAGGTATGTACTAAAATAAATATTTTGTGAAACTTGAAAATTGGATCATAATCGATTACTTACGCGTAACATATGTGTAATTATGTAATATTTATATAGTAGGTACTTACATAAACAACATGTATTAAAGAATTGATTGCAATCCTGAATCATATAGCTTTTAATACCAAATAAAACAGGAACCAAAGAGTATTTTAAAGGATAAGTACCTACCCTGTAAGTGTATTTTCACAGTAAATTCTCGCCTTTAGAGTTTCCCTGCAAATGTATCGAGATAACAACACATGATCTTGTTTCGTTATCGACACAAATGCATTATATCTCATTTATCAAACGCATAAATCGAAATCCAATCTGACAAGGCGTTAATGGGTAGCTCAATGCAATTTAACCGACCCCTAGTTAAAGTATAAGTGAATTTCTTTTGGGGATTTTAAATTCACTTTCTTTTCACTGATACTGTATAACTGAATTATTATAAGACTAAGTAAACAAGATTGTATGAAGGAAAACAGATTTAAATTAAGGGAAGTGAAGTAACTACTGTAAAAGATACTGTATACCTACTGTTGAAAATTCATTGAATTTTGATTAAATTATTAAAATTACTAAGCTAATAAATTTCATAGATTAACACAACTAAGTTAATTTATATTTAATTTTGTAAACAATTTTAATAGGCATTACACATATAAATTGATAAATATTCGTTCCAGGAACATGTCTATTATTATTTTCTCCCTACCGATAGTGATATATGGCGAAAATTGGATTTACAAGTGACAATTGAAAAAGGCGCCTCTATCAAAGGCGACCCCTGCGATATGTTTGCCGAAATACAGTTTAAAAGCACTTTCCATTCTTGGAGACGCACAATATACTGCTACCTTTCAAAAGGCCAATCTATTCAATACAACAAACTCAGCTTGCATTTGTTTTTCGTTGGATTTTTCTGGATTTTGAAATGTACTTTATCAATAATTTTAACATTCGTCTTACTGTTATGAAACAAGATGTAATTTAATTGTTAAAAATACTATTTATTAATCGATAAATACAAAATTATTTTACATTTTAAATAGCTTAATCATTGTACCAGTTAACATAAAAATATACTTTTTATGTTTACCTACGGCCGCGGCGGAGCAAGATAGTTTGAGTTTAGTAGATAGTAAAAGCAATAGCAGGAATAGAAGAACATGAACGTAACAATTTGATACAAGGAGAGTCTTCAATAATAGTTTCATTCATAGTACCATTATATGTGACAAAGGAATATAATACAGTACGCATACATATCGATCAACATAATACTATCACTTGAAGTAAACAAAACACGAGCAAACCACGATAATGCAATTTACAAAGCAGGCAATCAAGGGAGCTACCCACATTGTTGTGCAGTCCCCGTCAAAGAGCCAAAGCAAGGAGCTCAGGGTTCCTTAATAATTAATTGGCGCTTAAACGTGCTGACGTCTTGCTTACGCCTCTAAGAGCTAACAGCGCTGATACACTCGCCTTTAAACTTCCGATGTGTTATAACTTATAAGCTTTGTTTGTAAATTATTTAAGACTACTTGTCTATTGTCGGATAGAATTTGATATAAATTTTGTTAAGAAAAAATTTAGAAAAATATATTTTTCTCGGAAAATTTATAATAATATTATGAAGCTACTAACTATAAATAGAAAACTTTATGATAACAATTAATAAATCTACGAATAAACACAAATCAAATCTACAAATGACATTTTGTTAATGGATATTAAAAACAGATATATTCCATTAACAATAATCTGCAATTATATCACAAAATTGAAGATTGAAGAGGCCATTAATCAAATGGAAGGTCACAATTACATTCAAATCATGATAACTAATTGAATAAGTCACTCGTATTTAATTAGACTTAAACGAACTTTTGATTTGCTGTTCTGAATTTCCGAAACATTAGATATAATGAAAAAATATGATCCTATTAACTCTCAAACTTTGATAGTTATTGTAAAGATTTTACATAATTAATAGGTATCGATTATTATTGCTCTTGGTGTGAATGTTTATTATTACAAAAATAACTGTGAGAAAAAAAAAATAGACCATGTTCGATATTCGTACAACCTTCTTTTATTAAATAAGGAGTAGGTACAAAAAAAGCTTTTTATATTTCATTGTTTAAGTACTGCCACTATAAAGACATTACACGTCTGGTATAAACTGAAAAATTCACGAAGAAGCTAATATAAATACCTTATCCAAACGGGCATTATTCCAAGACAAAGTTCACAGTAACAATTTGTTTGCTATCTGACCCTAACTCACGCAATGCCATCATAAAAGCAACAATTAACGTTACTTAATTTCACTACTTTGAAATGGGTGTGCTTTGTCTTTATAGATACATACTTACATTTATTTTTAATTTTTATTGTTGTAATATTAACTCCGCTCGATAATAACGTCTCATATTTTTAAGCTCTGGCAATATTCGAGTGGAGACAAAGCGAAGGACCGATAAAACCTTACCACTAATTAAATGGAAACCGAGACGTCCTTTTCCTAATAGATTTATCATTAATTTGAAGCAATATCAAAATTGGAACTTAATAACATTGATTACATCCGTAAAGCTTTTATTGTATCGGAATAAGGCTTTCTTTTAATAGGTAGACTTAATTTATTGAGCTAGTTTTAGATTTAACAATATTTAGTAACTTAAACATAGAAGGTTTAATTGAAGCATGTTTTTCGTAGAATTTTTAAAAAAGAATGTTCGCAGTAAAACCGCTCAGATTAGAACTAACATCAGGATCCGACTAGTTGCAATTCATCATTATTATTCCAGACAATTTATCAAGCGGTTGGCTCGCCCTGCTCGACCGGATCGCACATTCTAACGAGATGGTGAATTTTCACCGAATAATTTCCGAACCGACGAATCACGTATTGGAATCCAAAATGAGGTCGAAATTGAGATAGAAGACTTGTACATGGCTAAGGGTAAAGCTCGATTTTGCGTTCATACAAATGTAAGGAAATCTGGCTCTTTTAAACGGCTTTAATTAAATGTATTCCGAGCAGGAAGAATAAAGGGAAAAATAAAGCTAAATTAATATGACATTCTGCAATGTCACGCGAGCGTCTGGTAAAGTTGAAGGGTCGATGCGATTACTCGAGCTTATTACTGCGACTCTATCATATTTCAATTTACGATCGTCACCCGGACTTATCGAGTAGAAAAATCAGAGGGCACTAGTGACTGTCGGTATAAATCACAAATGCGACATCTCATTACTTTGCTTCCTTGATTTATTTTTTGATAATAACGAACCTAATGAGTCGTGCTACATAAACGGTTAATATAAAAATAATTTGGACCCTAGTGTTGGTGGTTACTTTATTGGTGGTTAGATAGAATCAGTGATAATTTATAACAATCAGAAATAATAATAAGTCCTTGAAAAATATTCGGCAATAGAAAATAATAAAATCTGTAAGTTACAAAAGGCCAACATTACATAGAGAATTTAAGCTGAATAAGGGCATTAGATAAGTCGACGGTAAGAAAATGCTTGGTTAGAGGGAATAAGAAAATGCTCCTAGTTGTTAAGTCTTGCACAGTTTTGTCGCTATCTTGTGGATAAGAAGCCTAATCACCGGTCGTCGTGCTTGTATCGGGCCGTAGCGAAGCGCGGCCTCCCCCAGGGTACACTTTTGGGACCAGTTTCCTTTTTTGTATATATAAGGCTGTAAGTGTGATGATTTCTTTTGTTAAATCGCAGTTTTTTGTTTGACTTTTGCCTATTTATTTAAGAATTTCAAATAACCGCTTATTGAAGAAAAACCAGTATTTGGCGGTTAAAAGTTATTAACTTTGTTTTCAGAATTAAACATATTATAATTAACTACGCGATAATAATATCATTTATAAAACGCAATAAAGTACCTAAGTTAACTTCATATGAACTTACAAGACTAAAGTTTATTTTATAATGTACACACAGAGAGGTAAATTTTCATGCGAAGACACTGCAAGGCTATTAATAAAGACTTATGAAGTTATAGAAACTCCTACAGGGTAACTTTGGATCCGACCGTTTGGTGGTCGCGCACCAATAAACTTTTGTTTGCCAACTATTTGTAATATAAATTTATAACTCCATATTAACAAATAACTTATGAAGTGGGAATAACAGTAAAATTGTTGCAGAATAAAAGCATGAAAGATTAAGGTAAAAGAAATATACCCAAAGTTGTTTTACAAGTTAAAATCTCAAGTAATGTAATAGAGGAAATCGGGCGCTCAAAAACGAATTTATTTGGCGAAAAGAAAAGAGGCGCCGCGCCGCGGCGTGTCTAATGAGATAATATAATAGCCGTGATTCGCTCCTACCACTGTTCAAAAGACCGAAAATTACCGGAAAAGTGCAGTTTGTAGAAACCCGCTTTCATAGAGTAACATTTCCCAAATGTAAAATTAGAGATTCGGACCACAAATGAATTTTGCATTGTGGCTTTGTAATGCACATTTTATGTGTGCTTTGATCTTAATGATGCTATTTGAGGTTTAACATTAAAAATAAAACATTCGTATAAAATCTGATGTAAGGAAACAGTTTTTTTTGGTAGATGTTGACTTTTACCTATACATTAGCACAGATTAGAGAATAGTTACTTCGTAACAGATACATCACTCCCATACAAAAGCTAAAATACCTACGCTATATTTACCTACAAAATGCGCCGCAACTCGGCTGCAGTAACAAATGTACTCTACGAACACGCACCGAGAAGCGAGTTTCCCGCGCACGCCGCGTGATTGCGTCATCAAACGAAAACTTTAGGGTTGTACCGAGCGCGTAAATTAAACACAGAGTTGCTGAAACACTTAATTTTTTATTGTTAATTATATTTGTTACATTATACAATAAAAAAATGAAATCTTATTGATAGTAGTTGTTTCCTTCGGTTTCACCCGCGTGGACCCGCTATATGTGTCTCCTGGATAAAAAGTAGCCTGGTAGGTTTGTGAGTTTCTTTGTTACTGCGTGGCTCGGGGGCTGCTGACTATATGGCTGAGATTTACGGGTTCACGGGTAGAGGGTTCATTCGGGTGAATCTGCGGCCACAAGACCAATACAGATAAAAATTATATGTTCTTTAATTTTATGAAATGTTCAATGTTTTTTTTACCATCGCTGAACTTACGGTTATTCAATTTAACTGTTGTAAAAATTCTGAATCTTATGAATAATTTTAATAAATAATCTTTTGGAAAGCAAGGGCAAGGCGGAATGAAATTAATTTTTTGTAACTCATTCAGCAAAGTAAGTACTTTGCTGAATGAGTTCCGGCCGGTTCATCAAAACTTTGTCAAAATTAAGTAAAAATGTTTTCGCAATAACCGGGCATCTTGGTAGCGAGCGCGGGAAACGTGACGCGGGTGCGCAGTCCAAGCGCAGTCTCGCGTGTGCCAACCAACTGCCGCTTGGGTCGGTACCGACCTACTGTGCGGTAGGCACTTATAGCGCGACCTTGAGCGAGTGACGGAGGCCTGACATTAGACTCAAGTAAAATTGTCAGTACTCGAATAAATAGACATTTCTAATATGAAATAAAATATACGCTCAAAACGTATACTTTAATAACCATAAAACAAAATTTTTTTTCCTAATGATGCAAAATGATCGAATATAAAATATGCTTTTCGAATAGAGAGACGGGAGGGTCATATCAAATTGGGAATCGATTTTGTCGCACCCGAAATAGGGTGTAAAGAATCCATTGTAATATAGACGTAAGCCATATGTGAACTTACTTTTTCTCCTCTCACGCAAGATTTAACTCAGATACAATGTTAAATGTAATAAATGAAGAACAAAGATTGTTCTTGCTATTATTTTAAGTGAATGAGTACAGATTCCGATTTCTTCAATTTAGATTAGTACCTGATAGGATTTTTTTATGATTCCTATTATATTTGGTATTTATTATCCATTACGTGTTTAAATGTAGTAAGTATATATTTGTTTATTAATCAGAAATCCAATTTATTCCTGTTTTATTTGCCTAGAATCCATATAAGATTTTGTTTCGTTTCTTGTTCAATAACAATTAATTATTTCGTAACGTATGTTTCCATGTAATCAATTACCATACCCTTAAACTATCAAAGGCAACATTAATCCTTTAATAGCTATTCCAGTCACAATATGTTCATCGAATAGTTTAATAGACAAGTTACCCTCGGCCAACGTTTTAAATTCAAGCACGACAAAACATCTTAATCATTTCGGTTCATAAAATTCTTAAGTGATTGCGTGGGGTTGTTTTGTTCGAAATTGATTTCGAGTGTATCATTTATGTTGGCTTGGTTAGATTGAATTGATTTAACGTCATTAGTGTATTAATAAAATATGATTCATACGGATAGAATTTTTAAAAAGACGTTTTTAATTTTCATCATCCATGATTTCCAGTACCTACCTATCTAGTTATGATGTGGAATACTTTATTACAAAATTAAAATTTACAGGAGAGAGGAAAATTACATTATCATTTGATACCTATTTAGTCCAAACTTACGGTCAATTTTATCCTACATTTAAACTATTCCAAATAGCCTCAATATACAATGATTTGGGCAAATCATTAAAAGATATTAAAAACTATAGCTATACATAAGTTAATAGTACAGGCAGCGGGTAGGCGAGATAATGAAATTGTGTACAGAAGCGCGACGAGGCGCGATCGTGTCTCGGGCAAAAATCCACTTAACAAATTGCTGCTGATTCCAAGGGTTCTGGATTGTTGCCTGCTTTCACTGTTGCCTCGGTTATTCGTTATCGATACACGAGTTACGTGCAACGATGCAATTTGCTGTATTATAAATGATTTAAGCGTCTTCCCCGTACGTCTTAGTTAATAAGAATATACCTTCTGGGCAGGAATATTTCCTAGATTAAAAAAAAAATCTTTACCATAATTTGACGTTGCATGAAATTTACAGATCACAAAATTATTATCGACGGATTGAGGAAGAGTGAAAGATTTCCTTAATTTGACGAATTATTTAATTAATGTATATTTTAGACTAGTAGGCACAAAAATGAATGAAAATTTAATTATAACATAAACTACAAATATAATGGTCAAAATATAACATTATAATTACGTAACAATTAGGTGAAAAGAAGTAATTAAGAACATCAAAACGAATGTAACCTACATCTATAAATCATCAGGGACGTTTCCATTTGCTAAATAAACCATTATGGCTCACATAAAATAATTAAACCGTCAACGTTAGCTATCATTTCGGGCGACAATGGATGAAAACGGAAAAAATAAAAGTGCAAAAGGAGTTTAATGAATTTGGCGCTGTTTTGCACGCACTTGCACAATTTCAATTATCGAATTACTAAGCGAGTATTGGGCGGGGTGACTTGATGAATTACAGTATCATGTTCGGTGGCTTTTATAAGTGCTGTGTTTTTATTTTTTTCTACTATGTTGTACGATTATATTGTATCTTTAGATAATGTCTGTGCAAAAAGTATTTTATAAGCTTTGCATGGTTGTTTTGACACATAAAAAAATAAGTTTTATAGCCATGCTCATCTTCCCACAGTGTACGATTTACGAAGAGCACATTTTATAAAACATTTTCACCTTGGCGGCTTTTTTATGCAAACAAACTTACACATTCCTAAATTCATGGAGATTTTAGCAAAAACCGAAACTCATTCGCAGTTACCAAATACGACGATTTCCATGCTTCGATGGAAAAGTCAAGGAGAATTTTCTAACAAAGGCCAACATCAATATTGCTTTCACACAATATTCTGTAATTCCATGGGCAGATAAATTTGAAATAAAAACTGATAAATAGAAACTAATCTAAACTGATACAAATCATTATTCTGTTCGAAGATGTTCATATGTTTATCTAAGTATGTGAGTAATATATGAGTTTACTGTAGGTAATAGTTGATGATTTTCAATGAATTAGCTTTAACTAACCGAGTAGTGAATTACGTCACCTTTTTAATTAGTCATTAATGAAGGGTTAGTGGTTTATAAAATCACATTTTAATATTACTAAGCCACTTCAAACGCTCAATTACATCAACTCTAAAACACGCGGAACGGGAGACGCCTATTTTCAATGAATTGCCAAAAAAAATATTTCAAATAAAAGCACCGTTAGATATTTCCCCTCACCTTTTGATGGTTTTCTATTCCTATTGATATATGCTATTTGACAGCCTGATTAGCCTGCGTTCTAAATTAACATCAATGAATGACGCAGCGTGAGACGAGCTTAGGCAATTTTGTACTACCCACTTTTGTTCGCATTTTGTGGGTAGCAGATGATTTGAAATAACAATCAAGGAATGGATCCTATTTCTCTATAATAATTTAATATTCCGTAGAAATTTATATACTGAATATTTTATATCCTACCTACTTATAGAATAATGGAAAAAAATAAATAAAAATTATTAATTTATAAATAACTGCCTAAATGGAAGATAAAATTAGTACTACGTCTCAATTGAATAACAATGAGACGGGCAGAATGAAAAATGTCTGACGAAACATTCTAAACTTTTAACAGAAAGCCGCGGCGAAAGTTTGAAATCGTGAAAATGCATTTGCTGTACGAAGTTTTGGATCGCTGTCATACGAGCTGATGAATCATCGTAAATAGAGAATCTGAATAATTAAAAGTAACTTAAAGGTAAAGTCAATTTATATCAAGCGGAAAATATGGATATTTCCCCATATAATACTTATTCATCATATTGTACTCGATATTTATAGTATAAAAATATATGTCACGTAAACACTTATGTTTGGGCGTTATTTCTTAGACATTATACAATAAGGATTTCTGACAGAATTAAGCGAGTTTTTACAAGTTATCAGGATTATCCTTCTCATTCACCGACACGAAGTAATGTGATATAATATTTTTTGCATTAATACTGCAAAAACTTTTTTTTGTTTTAATTTTTATGTGAAATATTATGGATAAACACATTTTAAATTGTGTTGACACTTACCGATCTATGATGACAGGATCTGATGGAGTTTCATTCCTATTGCCGCAGCTTTTCTTGTCACAACATCGACTGCAAGAGAATAGAACAATTAATAAGGTGATTTTTATAATAGGTACTATAATTTCAGCTTTCACAAAAAAGAAATAAGAGATACTTCAATCATTTTAATAGGCTTTTAAATGTCTTATCCAATAGCATACTAAAAGAGTGTGCTCGTGATTTGATGGATTTAATAATCTTTATTTTCTTTTGTTGTGTCAATTTTTTTTACCTAAAACACAATATGAAATATTTCGTTTCTATTCTTAATCAAAATTGTGTCAAAACACAATTAGTAGGTATTTACTCCCAATTTACGAGCAACTAAAAAAAATAATAAACGAAACAGGAAGCCTTATCCACACAAGGCGAACGTGTTCAGCGCCCTACCGTGGCTATTTGACGCAAAGGGCAAAGACATTGAAAGGACAGACTCCCCAGAGACTCCTCCCCTGAAGACGTGCGACAGGGATGCACATATCGCGCCACACGAGACGACACTATTGCGTCTAAGGTGGAATAAAATTTTAATTGCTCACACATAGACGCTCAGTATCTTCACGCAATACATGGATATACCGGCGAGACGCGTTACTGTTACGAGCGGAAAAACCACCCCAAACAAGCTGTTAAATTAATAAGGATATTCGTGTTCATGTGAAGTGAAATGTTTAGTTGTAGTTTACGTTATCTTAACTATTGAATTGGCATTTGCAATTGTAGCAGAATGTTTACAAATAATGAGACTGAATTCATATAACAATTGAATACTTGAGAAGTTAACGTAATATTATTATCAGAATAATAATACAAGAACATGTAACAGAGTTCCAAGAAACTTCGCATTTAGAATAATTTTCTGAAGTGACAAGCACAACAATTCAAAAGTCACATGACAAATAAAAATACACATACCTGCACATAACTTCGTGTGTTAACAAAACCCTGCACATTTCTGGATTCTTGTCCTGACCTTCGTACACAATGGGCTAAAACAAAAAAAAATACAATTATATCAAACTATAAAACTAGACAATTAAAGTTATGACGCATCATAATTTAGACAGCGAGACAAGATTACGCATATTAAATTAATTAAAAATCGGCTCGTAGATAAGATAATTTTTCGTCTTCATCAAGTTATTACTTTTTGCTAATTTATGCACCCTTTAATACATAATCACATTTCATTATCTAAGTCAAAGGTCATTTGCATATCGTGAACCGAATTGATAGAACGTTTTGTTACAAATTTTCAAAATAATTTTAAGTTTAAAATGAATTATATTAAAATTTAATATAAATCGAATGCAGAATCGCAAATGCATATAATTATAGAGTTTATCTCTTTACATCTGTAAATGGCCCGATAAAGACATTACTTTCGTCTAATGTTTATAATTTTAATAGAAATAACATCTACAAGTCGATTTGACACAGGAACTAATTAAAACAAAATCAAATAGAGTAATTTTAGAGCAAGATAAAATTCCGCAGATTTGATCATCACAGAACACATTAAAATAATTTCTTTACACTGTTTAACTCCCTTCCAATAACTAGCCGCCCTAACACGTGCCTGTACGTTTATCTATTAATATCTAATTATGGTGGCCCTTAGGCTGAGGGAGCTAATCCTGATCATACATTGGAAGCTTTGCCAAATGTTCAAACCATCGATTTTTGTCGTTCATAAAATTTTCTATTTCAGCCCTAACTGCAATCTTTGTTGAAGCAAAGCATCAGACCTAGTTAAACATTGTGTCTTAGTAGCTCGATAGCTTTAGTTCAATTACTGTTTTTATCGTCTTAGTTCTGTTTTAATTTTTTAGTCTCACTGGTCAACATTTAATCTTATCAAAATTACCTACATCCACGAAAACTAAGGACAAAGTTTTTTGAAACAGTAGTTACAAAATTGGGATATGGTAGTGCCCCAGTAATGTAAGTAATATCAAATACTCGTTACACAATCAAAACATAAAATTAGCTTTCAAAATCTCTTAAGCTCGAAAGATAGATTTTCCCCAACAAAATATTTAATTGAATATGAAAGAGTGAGGCATTATCATCTTTTGTGCGTAGGATTTAGTCGGATTTGTGGAGATAGGGCGTTTTGTAAGGTATTCAAGGGTAATATGAAAGTATTTAAGGGCAGCTAAATAGCTAGAGGGTTCGGTAGTGATTGCATAAAAACTGGGCATCAGGTGTAAGCCGATACAAAACTACATTTGCTGTAAGCCAACTGCGATTCATAAACGATTTTCTTCGTATAATGCTTTTGATCACAGGGAGTTACATCCATATAAAACATGATATTTAATTCTTGTATGTTTGATTGCTAAAACCCTTTTCCTCATAACTATTGTTGTACCTGCCTTTAAATAGAATAAAACCTATAAATAGACAATCATTTTCTCTATAAATACCCCAGCCACGTCCCTAAAGATACACCACCGACCCAGGCAGACGCAACATAAGGGAGCCATTATTACCAAGTAACTAGGTACAATATAATAGTGGACATTTTTCTAGTTTGTTCCCTGAACTGGAATGTTCCCCACGGAGGCCGGGGCGGGAGCTACTGCCCATCAGCGCCGCATGGGATTCAATCTCTGGGGAATTTGTGGGGACTTAAAAAAACATATTTTTGCTTAGTACTCGTGTAATTAGTGTTGACTTTAAATAAATTGGTTCCAGGAGATAGGTCGAAGCTATCAAAATGCATTTTGTAAAGTAATTTTCCTGTTATCAGTCGAGAAGGGAATAAAGATTATAATTAAACGGTTTACAGATTTTCATTAGGTTTGAGAATAAAATTCTAAATTGCAACTTATATTTAAGTAAAACAACACAAATTCAAACAATACAAAATTTTTATAATCAATAATGATGGATGCGAGTGAAAGGGAAATGTTTTAGACGCGACATTTTGTCATTATTTTTTATTTATTTTTATCTAACAAAAATTTGTTATCACTGAGACTGGTATAATGTATGAAGTAAACAAGAGGAAATAAAAATGGCTTCAGAAAGAAAACGACAAGACGTAGTGCGCTGCAAACAACGCTCGCTGTGATTTACATGAGCGACAACGTTGCGAGACTCGGAATTTGTTGCTGCTGGCCGACTTTTTATATTGCACATTAGTTTTTAAGATAAATTGACCGGTCTATGGCTAAAAATAGCCAGTAAAGCAAATATAGGTTATATTTTGTGGGTCATAAATAAGGCACTCTACCATTTTTTTTATTTATACATAGTTTAAACGTAATGAAAATAGTATTTTTTACAAGGTTTAATGTTTTTATATTGAGACTAACTGACTATACTGAAACTCAAACTAATCAGCCTCTTTATCTTCATTAATCGAAATCTCTATTCACTCTACAAACTCAATTTATATTTGAACGTGTATGGGAAAAAGTATTACAAGCTTTACTATGCAATAATCGACTATTATCACAATGGCTTCCGAAAGTCATTTCGCCAACAAAAAGATCCAAATTAATATGTTGTTTGAACATTGTAAAGTAAACACAATCACGCGGTCACGTGCTACGCGCGCGACCTCTATTCAGGACTTCCTAACTCTATGGGATTTGGACGAATCTCATTTCGCGTTCTTAAGACTATATTCAAACAGAGGGTTGCGTTAGATATTGATATGATAGTGATTTAGTGTGAGAATATAAATAATCCGCTGTGCCTGTAGATATGTTCAAGCTATTAGAGAGAAAATTTATGTGAATTTTGGCGGGTATTTATTTTTAGGTGCTACAATTGCGAATATCTTTGTCGTATGTATAAAACAAGAAACTTTTCTAAATACTTTTACATAGCTTAACTTTTCTTTTGGGGTTTGTACTATATTTCAACAACGCCACGAAAAGAGTAGATAAATTATAATTTTGTAAAAAATGGAACGGCTATTCATCATTTTAATATACGAAATATTAAATATAACTGTCGGACAAGCCTGTAAATGATAGAGATCTACATCTATACAAGTAATTAATGCCACAGAGTACTAACCCTTACATCTAACGTCTAGACGTCTATTTTTTTGGTACTATAGTTGCGTGCCGGGTTCGCATGCACGGTTTCCACATTAGCTGATTGCTAGTGTACCCTCAGCCTAACGTTTTAATACAATTAAATCAACCGCAATTCGCTATTATCCGGACGCCATCTTTGACGACATTTTTCGTTGAACGACTGTTTTGCGTGTCACTCTCGTGTCGTCAATTATATAACTAAAAGATTGTCTTGTAGCAATATTTTTAGAGCAACAATATTTATTAGTTATGGTAAGAAA
>CAJQZM010042256.1:0-32591 GCA_907164665.1 Colias nastes | reverse complement strand
TTTTTTGGGACATAAATGAGAGCGGGCGACTTATTAGGGCCGGAATTTCACCGGCAGATCGACAGGTGTGATAGCGGAGGGAATGCCGATGGATCCACATTAATTATTTCACTTCCTCGTCGCAAATGAAGTAGCCGGTATCGGGTCCATCACTCGGATATTTTTCGCTAGCTCGCCGCATTAACATAAAACAAGGAGGCACGCTCGCCCGTCCATATTTCTGCTACCGTCGTGACGGGCTCGGTATTGTGCCCGCGATACCGATCAGCGACGCATGCGCACGCCGCAATATTTAGAAGCTGTCTCTTAAATTCGCGTCCGAAGCGACTTAACGAGTCGCATTCTGCGTACGGCGACATGCGATCGGCTATTGTCCTTTTCCTTTATTTAGAACCATTCCATAACTGGACACTCATTCTGCCGAGATAAATGGCTCACGTTGTGTCAAATGGGCTCGTACTAATTTAACTGAACTAGGAACTATTTTTACGCGTACTTTCATTGTTGTGTACATTGTAAGGATCAAAGCTGACCAAGATTGTTCGACGATAATTTGTAATTAACTTTATCAGATATTTAAAGTCTGAAATATTTTGCAGCGTAATTGATTTAAGCGAGATTTGAACGTTGATAAATTTGAATAAAATACAATGAAGCGAGTACTTGTACAATTAGGAAAAACCTGAAAACTTATTTGTATTAGAATAACAGTACCAGAAAAATGGTACCAATACAACATAAATAAAAATATTAATAACTTTGCCAACATGGTCGCATAAGAAAGTCAATACAATGTAAAAAATAGGTTTCTTCAATAAATTATTTTGTCACAAATATGAGTTATTTCTTGCATTTCCAACTGAAGCATTACCGAATCTAAAAACAAAATTCGATCCTAACTAAAACACAAGTCTGACGGACTAATATCATTACCGTATAGCCGGCGTCACAGCGTACATTATCTTGCCCGGGAATGCTTTCTCTAATTTCCCGGGACGTTAATAGGGGGCGACTTTTCCACCGCAGCGTTGACACGTTCCATTACATAAGGACGCTGGCATAAATACCTTATTGGTGTTGCTCGCTCCCACCTTTCTCATTACGGCAGATCATTAGGTGTTGATAAAATGCGGTCGGCGCTGTCTCCACGAATCGGTGCATCTTAACGTATTACGGGTCATTCTGTTCCTCAGCTTTATAATTGAATTACGATCGCAAAACAATGGCTTGATTTTGTTAGGGTTTTGTTTTATGGTTGGATTCGTTTTTTATTATTATTTTTGGTGATGTTACTGGATGGTCTTTCTATTGCGGTTTTCGTTTATGAATAGGCAACATTTTTGTAATATTCTCTAATGCTATTGACAAATTAATTCCTTTTGATTCAGCTTTTATATTTCATTGCTATGCTCGACAAATTTTTGCATATCTTCGCAACTTTCTCCAGAGTTCTCATCTAAATGGAAAATAATATTACAGTGTACCCAAATAACATTCGGCGAAAAAACATCTAAATTATCCTTAATCCCGAATGCATTGTAGGATATTCTTAGCGTATGCTAATGTGCACTATCTATTCTGAAGCTAGACTCCAATCTAGCATCATATTATGCTATACATATATATGGTGAGTGTCTGTGGTCGAGTGTCGAGGGTATGGTAATGAAATCGACATTCCCCGGTTAAGGATGACCCTTAATGCATCTAAATACGTTATAAAATACTTGCGTTTGGACTCACGGTTGTGACGATTTAATGTTCTTTTAGTTGCAGCGTCTATTGTTATGGTAAGTTCTTATTATTTTTGTTGTTTGATGAGATGAATCGATGAATTTTTTTACGATAACTTTACTAGTCCTTCCATAGTTTAATTTTAATGACGTAATGAACGAAAATGTATTATTTCTGGAACCATTGTATGCCTTCCCCTTAATAACAATTTTGTATTAAATTTTAAACAAATATCGCAAACAGTATTTCGAATACGACCATCCCTAAAAAACGTAACCTATTTTTAGCTGACAAGGATATTGTTCGAATGAGAATTCTCGATGGCTCCACAATCTATGTGACTGTGTGTCTCGGCCAGTGCAACGAATGCTTGCGATGCACTTGCCTTATGGTAATGAGATCGAATCCAAAATTGGATGCAGTGTCCAAGAACCACCATATTTCGATTTGTTTAGTGATGCGGTTGAAGAATGCCTGGCCCTGATCGAATAGTTGAAATTCTGTTATTAGTTGGACAATGGATAAACGGTTATGATTATAATTTGATAGATAGAGATTTTGATACATCGAGTGCTTTGCGAGACTAGTAGTGAATAAATTTTTAAGTTTACAGGATAAATAACTAAATATTTTACTGGGTTCGTTTGTAAAGTTAGGTAGCTAGGTTACCTTATACTCTATCTTCATGATCTGTAATTTTATCTCGCTCATTTTTGTCATTTGATACATCTACAGTATTTTTAAAGCAACTCTCTGGTGATCTGATTCTTACCTATCTTGTGACGTATCTGCCTTATTTGCCCATAGGTAGTCTTAAACTTTACCATTCGTAAAATTGTCAAGTAAATACATGGGGTTTAAAAATGGTTATCGCAGTAACAAATTAATTCATAGATACATATTGAGCGCAATTCGCGGACAAGCATTGTTATCTAGAGTAATGTTAAATATTAACGTTATCTGTCTGTTTGCTAGTCACGCCTCTATTGTTTGCGGCTTTTGTTTTTACTTCATGTTTAAACGGTTTAGATGGAGATTATTTGGTTAGTTTATTGAGGGATTTTAGTCTGAGTTTTGGATTAACGTCCTCGAGATAGGTAGCGTTTTATTGTTATTGGTCTATGTTCGGATTAATAGTATTCATAGTTCTGTTTGTAAGAAGATATTGTTCAAATATACAACAATATCGTATGAGGATGGTTCGTCAAGTCGTGATGATCTTGAAGGCAATAAACGAACTATTATCCAAATATTTGACAGGAACTAGGAAGTGAACAAACATCTATAAAAACAAGCACACAGATATGCAAAACATTGACGTATCGAATGATCGTAACAAAAGCGGGACCATAAATACGTTCCATAGATGGCGCTGTCAGCGGCCATTGTATATCAATATCGCAAATGTATTCCACGTAGTCTGCGCAAACGCATTCACCTGTCGCGAGTGGGCGGGGTCTGCTACTTTTGCCCTTTTTTCCCCTTTCGCAATTTCGCCTTTTTATCTGTCAGCGGAATTCGGGTGCAATATTTTTGTTCGGGAATGCGAAGGTGCTGGGATGTATGGATGGCGTTCGGTATTTGTGCGGTTTGATGTGACTTGCAAGGTTTTGTCTTTTTGGACTTTTGGTGACAGATATTGTGTGCATTTGCTTGCGTGTTTTTAGTGGGTGTTTGTAGGCTTTCGACTATTTTCGTTCTAGTTTCCTTGATTTTGATGAATGATTATTGTGTCCTATAATTTACAATTTGCATATCTTATCTATTAATTTCGTTACTTCGGTAGTCTTGAATTTAATGATTCTGTAATAAAACAATGTTGATGATAACGAATGCGGTGCTTTAAAAATGCTATGTAAATGCTAGACGTAGAAAAAAAAAATGTACAGAAATTGAACAAAGGCAAGAACACAATATTGGAGAAAAGGTTGATATGCGATGCATCATGACGCATATATGCATATGCACATACAACAATGAACAATGGGGGCATAAATCAGAATAATTAGTTTTGCTTGAGCGGAGTAGAGTCATTGGTCAAAACGCGAGAGTCCCCGCCCCCTGCAGTGAGCGGCGTTAGAGCAGGTACTTGGATTGGATCAAAAGTACCGTCAGCAGACAAGGTGACGTTCAAAAAAATATTAACTTATGTATTCACTCTGGTTTTCATCGATTTTAGGATCTTATGGAGTACCAGAAGCATTGGAATCAGGATTTGAAAGAATTTGTCTGTATTTCTAATAATTTTATAGAATATTTTACGTACGTCTTTTCGTCACGACGTAAATTTTTTACAGTCAAACGATGCATCTTTATTTTTACTGAAATAAAGTGAGCTATTTCGTATATATTTATAATTGAATTCAAATGGTTACTAGTATAAAATAAACAGACTTTAAAAATAACCTAAGAATGAAAAATAAAAATTATTTTGCAAATATTATTGAAACTTGACTTCTCAGAAATGAAACAAACTCTTCAAATACAAGCGCATTTCTTCTTCTTGGAAATAATCAATAAAAAACGTACACAAATTAAATAACTTTCATTACATCAATAACTATCGGACTTATTCTGCTGACGGTACGCAAGGTTCCGGCCGATCGCGTGCCGTCTATTGTGAATCGCATGTTTTCTCTATCAATACGAGTTTACAAGTATAATCTGTTACAATATCGACACCGGGTTGCTAGGGGCAAGATTTTTTATCTGTAGTCACTACATAGTATAAAACAAAGTCACTTTCCGCCGTATGTGTCGGTATGGTTAAAATAAAGAGTGTCAGAAGTGAAACTTCTTCAGCAAAATTCAAAGACCAAAATCGTCGCCTTACTCTATGACGTGACGGTATTGCCATGACGCGAAATTGAAATTTTACTATCAACGCGCATAAAGAAGCTTCACTTCAAAAAACCGTTTTCAGATATTTCTATTGTTTAATTTATATGTATTTAGTCTTTATACAAGTTTTGTAAGAACCTTTGAAATTATTGTAACAGCAACATGTTAGTTCTAATATATAATATTTGAGATATTGAACACCGAGAGAAACAAATATAAAAAGACGGTAGGTTTGGAATCTATAGATTCCAATAATAAGTAGTATAGATTTGTGGTCACCTAAATAACTATAAATAAAATTAATCAATAAATTCAAAGTAAAAATAGTTCTAGAATTTTTATTATTTACGTAAGTATATTTAAGTCACTATGAAATAGATAATATATTCACTTACTTTAAGATTCAAAAATTTATTTGATGTTGTTTTTTAAATTTTATTATACCGATAGTGAACATATTTCAACTAAATTTATGAAGAAATTGAAAACGTCGAAATTAGGACACGTATAATTTCCTTCTTTTAGTATTTTTTAAGTAAACAATACCAAAACAATAAATTATACAAAAACAACACTATCTGCGCAATAAATATATTTTATCCACACATCAATTTAATATCATATTTTTGTAAATCAATCAATTAGTGTCAACTGATTATATTTTATTTTAATAATAATTATAGCATAAATAGATTATCTATCATAATTACTTTTATTAACGAAGAAATACACTACGTAATTTTTATTTTAGTATTTGATATTATATTTATCGATTCATTGTTACAAATTCGACTAATAAATCACTCATTTACATTATTTTCTTGTTTGATTTACGCGTGTATTATTCACTAGCGGTCCACCCCGGCTTCGCACGTGGTACATATTTCGCAATAAAAGGTAGCCTATGTTCTTTCTTAGGGTCTAAAGATTATTTGTGCCAAATTTCATCAAAATCGGTCCAGTAGTTTATGCGTGAAAACGATACATACAAACCTTACCTCTTTATAATATTAGTATAGATTTAGAAATTTAATTTTAGGATTTTAAAGGCGATTTATTCATACTATGTATTATTATTACAATATAGACACGTCGAAACGCCGGTTTATATAATATCATGAATAAATCGCGTTTAAAATCCGCTGAAACCACTCATTTACGTCAAAATACTATTACAGAATTCTCGATCAACATTTCTATTCATTACTCGGAACAAGGCTAATGTTATTATATCTTTAATATAAGAATTATGATAAATCGACTCCCGCTGTTTAAGGTAGGCGTCAGACGGATACAGTATTGACAATATGTTGATTCGTGATTGACCTTAGGGTCAAATCGGGATGTGGGCGTAAAAATATTAGTAGGTAGATAGACGCCTTGGTGCGTATGAATCAAGTTTTTATAGTGTCGTTAATAAATTAATTTTTATGTGTACTCTAGATGGCATTTTTGATAGTATGGAGATTCTTAGTCAGACAAATTGAGTGTAAAAAATAATAAATATCATAGAAAAAAAAATTCAACTTCCTGTGCAAATATTGAAAAAAAAGTTGTATTCTATATAAACCTGTGTGAAAACAATTTTGTCGCCTTTTTTCTGGAATATGTTTGTAAGGAATTTTTACATCTATCTAAATAGAGTTTTCTACTTTGACTGTTATGCATCTCTAAAGATAGGTATCTTAAAAAGCTTCGATAAAATCTATATTAATTATAAAAAACAACTATTTAGTTGAAACCAATTCTAGTTATTGATTGATACGGTGGGTATAGACATAGTATAAGTATACTATGGTATAGACGGGGACAGTCTTATTTCTATATTACAATCTCTTCCAAGCAACCTAATTGTAAATAACACATTAGATGAATAGATTAAGCATGCAATGGTAATAAATTACTAAAATCAATTATAAAGATAATTAATTATAATTTATTATTCCAGTGATAAAAATACTATAAAATTGAAAAGAAAATAATGAAAATTACTTGATAGATATAAACTATAAGAGATATGAATAAATTTGCGTACTGAATATAGATAACAGCACTTAGTGACAAAAAATATCAAAAATTTAGGTGATACAATTCATGATAAAGCAGGTAATGATGTCTCCGTATGACAGATTAAGTTGTTATCGTTAATTAATATTGATAAATAATTAAATCATACGACAAAGTGATGTATTCCTATAAGTAGGTACTTAAATGGTCAAAAATAAGATATACTTCTCGTTAATGCTGATAAACTAAGCGGTGTGTACAAGTCTTAATAAAAATACCTAAAAATTGCCTAAAGATACACGTGATTATAATTAATTTATAATTATTATTATACGGATGTGCCAATAATCTTTTCCATCTAATCTGGCTAAAACAATAACAACTTAACAATTGTAAATCTTATTAATAATTAATTAGTTATCAGTCCATTCATAATCATGGAAAAATACAAATTTTGATACTTACCTTATGATAACATGAAATTTACGACTGCGATTTCACCAATCTTATGATTGATTGATGATTGGCTATTTGGAAATTATAGGTACTTACTGGATTAAAAAATCTTCCATAATTCATAGAGTTGGTAAGGTAAGATTTTTAATGCATAATTTATGTCATTAGTAACTAAGGCTAATTCTATTCTGCTATCTAGTTAATTTTTATCGCAAAAGAAATTACTAGCATCATCTAGCTGGCCACCCTTATAAATTACAATAAACTAAACAATTCGTATTGAAAACGTCTTTCCAACGGACCCTTGAAAAAATATGGTCGGGCTTACACGACCCTATCGCACCTCAGACGGCAGTATTAATGTAGCCTCATCCACCCTCTAATGAAAATGATGTCCAACCGTCTCCACACTGACAAATATGGATTGTAACGTAGTACTACAACCTGGGTGAGATTTTTCAAGCCTTAACTATCTGTGGTTGAGTTTGGGGACTCTGGTTTGAGGGTCGTTTGATTTGTTAGTTGATTTGGTCAGTATATAAGTATCGATTGAGTAGATTTCTTTAAGAAAACTTGGTTTAACTGTATACCTTACATCACATTGTATATTTGGAATATCGTTTATTTGGATTATAGAACTGAATCAGATAAATAATCTTATTATTATGTATCAATAAAAAATTAGGTAATAAAAGTAGTATGGAAGTTTCATTGGCATTCTCTATAACTGTGTACTAAAAAAACTAAAAGAAATCTGCTGTTGTGTAATTTAATAAATCTGCTTGTTTATTCATCATGATATTGAAAGTTCACCCTGATTCATTTTGTCCATCTTGATAATATACCAAAGTACCTACCTATGTATCTAAAATATTAATTCATCGATGCAATTCAATTTACCACACAAGCTTTATTTCTATTTGATTTGTCTTCTTTTTTGCAAGGGTTTATATTATGATTGAGAAAAGGTTTATTTTATTTAGCCAGTTCTAGAGTGCACATCGCACTAACTCTGTACCAACAAAACTTAACCTTGGTCCGGGTATACGTCACCCATCCATCACTCATCGATTGACGACACTCGATTCATAAAGGTATTAATTTAACTTCGTCTGACGTTGATTGATATTAACGATATTACGATGTACTTCAATAATTACTGCGTAACGATTATTCATACTGTTGCCGTGGGTTTTATTAATGTGATAAATTAAAAGATATCGAAAAATTTGTTGATGATCCAACACCGGTAGATGGACTTAATTACGGATATATTGTTTCTACAAAATTCAAATTGTTTAGTGATCTAAAGCATATTGTAAAGCACACTAAGACTTTAAAACCTGCAGATGTGTATGTTGAATGTAAGACTGATAACATCAATGTCCTATCATCAGACATTGGACCAACCAGGTTATATTAATATAATAGTAGAAATACAAATTGGAAAAGAGTTCGACAGCATCATAACTATATCATCGTATTGATCCATAACATTAATGATGTTCGCATAATCATTTGTGTGTTCATATAAAATAGCTGAAAACACAAAACAAATCGCGTTTTAAAAGGTCGTTAAACATCTAAATGGATTAGGGACAAATCCCTTGGTTTTGAACGAGATATATCATCCTATCATTACGATGACTGCTCTAATTCGTTGACACTGGAGCCTGTGACAGCTACAAATGATACTTGTTGCTCTTGCGATCTCGATTGTGGCCCTTATCTCGCAACTGATTTACAATAGATCAATTAAGATGGATAGATGCATTTTTCGGAATAGAAAATTGAGATGAAATCGTCATCACTTCAAAAAGTGTAACCAGATTTATGACAAGCAGTATACATATAATAAATATTCGTAATTAAAGTTATATTATGTAATGTTAATAATATTCTTTAATTGAATCTAGTTAAGCCAGTAGTATATTATAATGCAAGGAATATGTAAATGTCTATGTTATTCCGTGATTTACCTTGCAATTGTAATTTATACAATCTCCTCTCTTCATGCAAAAATCCTTTATACCGTTTACATAAACAAATGCCTCTCCTTGTTTTAGCAGTAGTTGATTGACAGTCGATAAGACTATGCAAATATAATAGAATCTTAACTATTCCTAATTTATTATAATAATCTCTCAGGAAGAGTCACAGTATCAAAAGAAAATATGAAATCGTTATATTATACACAGTACCAAATCTTTAGTAAATGAAAATAGCACAAACACTAGTAACGGCTAGTTCACGAGTATTTAGGCTTGATAGCTCACTGGAGTGTGACAGATACAAATGATGCCTCCACTTGTTGCGTCGCTAAGTGATTCTTAAACTGATGGAAACGTGACGCCATTCTTTTAGTGTAGACTTTGATTGGATTAGATTGCAGTTAGAGAGATTTGGAGACATTTTGATACTTGCCAAACGGAGAGGAGTGTAGATATATAATTTAAATGGAAATATTTAAAGCAGTAGGTAAGTGTGTAAGTTTGTTTATCTGATGGGTTGGAATCGGTTTGGTTTTTCTCTTTGTATGTTCTCTTAAATACTGGTAGGTAGAGTAAAATCTAACTTTCAATAAAATCATCTATAAAAGTTAAATATAATATAATTGAACAATACAAAAAACACTGAACCCATCTTTAAACTATCTTTGGTTATTTTTAAAACTTCCTTCAGTCCGTTCTAGGTAGCGACGTAATTAATTTGGTATTTAGTGCAGTGCCTGGAGCATACAAAACCGTAAAAGCTCGGATTAGAGTTATAGTGAATGAATTAATACGATCGATGTGGGATATTGTTTCTTAAACTATAAATTGCAATGTTTACCCAAATTTTTTTTGTGCACTCCATTGTTTCGTTGTTTAAAAAAAAATGTTATGAAAAATTAATGTTTGACCATATATTTTCACTTTAAACAGTATTTCTTTTTTTTATTCGAGTAGACATATTATAGGAATATTTTTCAAAGATACCTGTGTATAAAAATAGCAGTAGGGATCTCAAACAGATAGAAAAACGTGGAGGGGAGAGCGGAGCCACAACTGCTATGTACAATGGAATTTCTCGGCCGGTTTAATTATAAATTAAACGTACTCTATTGAGTAAATTAAAAAAAATAAGGTAATTAATTACGACTAATGAAAAGAAAAAAAATTATTAGTACCAAATCTGTTTATTTAAATATATTACAATTACCTACATTGTTGCCTACATCAAATACTTAGTTGAAATGATAATATCATCGTGAAAGCGTTCTATTAGTCGTTTTTTAATAGTTTTTCTACCTTTCTATGCTCTGTAGTGATGACGTTTTTCAACTTTTGCATGGTAAATTGGCAATCATCATTCTCTTCTATGTAGGTACTTGTATATTTGCTCCATTGCTGCATCTACTTAGATTAATTTTCTTTTCAACATTACTGAGGTGAATTGAATTTTTCAGCAAATTATAATAATCCGAATGATATTTTGCTGCAAGTGTCTCTAAGTCGGTTATACTCGATATAATCTCTATAATAATCGGTTTTCTGGACGGCTATAAAATTCATGATGGATTCATTCAAAGTTGAAGTGTTGATATATGAAATCTGACTACGCCGGCATTTTTTTGTATGGAGATACTACAAAGACCTCGTCTACTCGAGAGAATGCCGCAATTTGGATGAATTAACCCGGAAATTGAGAGTAGCAGAAGAAACCATTAAAATAATAAAAGGGTATTCAGACGTTTAAAAGACAACTTTTTCCGGTGATGTTGCACTTGCAGTGAGCAACAGGGGGGGTCATTTTGAAAATTTATTGTAATTAAACACCTTGTAATTGGTTTTATTTTGTTTGCATTAAAATTTTGCACTTACCACTTTTAGATTTCAATTTTTCGATTGAAGCCTTATGAATAATAAAATGAAATTTTCAGGGTAGCTACCTCATAGATAGAGTAAGTTTTTAAAAAGCAAAACGGATATTTTTTATGTGATTTTATTTTTTACGGGCCCTTGAAGTTATGAACATACTGGGTAATTTTATCTTTCTTGGCAATAAATTCTTTTTTTTTATTCCATTCGAAGATCTAACGATAGTAAATGTTACTATACTGAATTGGCCTTTCTTTCAGCTTAGCACACAAAAAAAATCAAGCATTTACCGCCATAATTCACGTCACCATAAATCAAAATCTCTACGTACTCGGCGATAGGTGAAAATTTGAAAAAAACGTCATAACTCCGAAAATACGAAAAATCGCATAATATACATGGGGGTGATTCGGATAGCCCTTTATGTCCTCTACCTCCCAGCTTCAGTATATCACTACTTCTTGGGACACCCTCTATGGTCAAATATGAATTTTTCACAATAATTTGTTTAAACAATGAAACAATGGAGTGCACAAAAAAAAATGGGTAAACATTGCAATTTATAGCTTATTTAACAATATCCCACATCGATCATATTAATTCATTCACTATAACTCTAATCCGAGGTGAAAACCCCCAGGCGCTCCACTAATTGTCCAATAAATTCCCGTAATGCTCAGCTAGTGTTTCGCGTCTTCAATACTCGATAACAAGTCGTAAATTCAGACCGGTAACGAATCCTAGGCAGTAGCTTTAGTAGCTAAAGAGCGGTGAAGTAAACGCGCGACAATTTGTCGCAAGTCGTGAAGAATGGTGTTATATCGCGTCGCAGTTATAAACAAGGCTTACAAGCCTTTATATATTATTATTTTTTTCAAAGTACTATGAAAAGTATTTGGTTCCATTATTTGTGATGTATTTTACCTATAACTATTACTATCATTTCTTCATTGAAATAATAAACTAGATTTAACTGTTGTTTTTTTATAGATCTTCAGTGATGAATAGAATTAACAGATTCCATTGTTTTAATTTACTTGACTCGACGCACGAGCGCACATTTTATTGGTAAAAACAGGCAACTTAGTTCAAAACTTTTAATCTTAAATTACTTGAACTGTCCTATTAAAACTGTCCCAGAATATGCAACTTTTAGTCGCATACACAGTAGCTTTCGTCGCGCGTTTACCCTTGCTCTAAACCTAGGTTTTTATCGACCAGTAGGCTATCTTCTATCACGTGGTAATTGACCAGGTGGGATCGTAAACTGTCAGATAGTGTGTCGGCGCCTGTGCGCGGACAGGGGCAAGATAGCGCGGATTAGTTAGAAAAGATTATTGAAAATTGATTGTAATTCGCTGGTAGGCTGATCACTTTGTTGTGGTATCGAGTGAGCTTTACATACGTATAGTGAGATTTGTATATTATACATATAGGTAGTCGTTCACGCTACATTGGAGGCTTGAAGGAAGAACTCTTGAAAGGGAAGAAAATTAATTGAAAAAAAGATAACTCTAACAATTTTATCTGAACTGCATCATAGTAGTAATATAAGTTCTAACTTATGTTGCTTCAGATGCAATGCTTCTGAAAATATAGTATTTCATGTGTAATTCTATTACTGTTTAACATAAAAAATTAACTAAACTTGCAATCTTAATATTGTAAAACACCGTCTACGTTAAAGAACAACAGAAGATACTCCAGGAACGTGACGTCACAGAACAATATTCTAATTCCATTAACCGTCGATTGGCTCACAAAACTTACGGTCCGTCGGTTCTTTAATACAAAAACTACGCTTTGTGGAATCGAACGCGCGAACAACGGAACAAAAGCTTGTGCTTTGTGCCGTCTGGTGCAGAAGTCGATAACGAGAGCGGGGAAATTACGTGTCGTCGCCTGATTGAAACTTACCATTCGATTTATTTAATTATAATAACCTTAAAGGAATCTGTCTGTTTGTGGTACCAGAATCAATAGAGATTTTAACAGTTTTCGAAATTTGTTTGTTTAATAGTTTTCGAAATGTGTTTACTGCAAGAGGGACGACTAGGAACTCTTAGAAAATATACTTTCTATAGGTAGGGTTTCCAATTGGAAAATTATGTTTAATTCCTATATTTCGTTCCAATACGTCAACCATGTAGTATTTAAAGTTAATTGATTGATTGTCTTTATTACTGCCTTTCTTTATCTAACTCTTATTACTTTAACTGAGAGACAGTATTTTTACTTTCAAAATCGATAAGAAACAATAGTTACTTATTTTTACAAATTTAAAATACCTTCATTGTATTTTTAAAATGATCTATCTTATATAAAACGTTAAGAAACAAGTGCAATATCAAAACGACAATCTTCATTATTATTAATCGTTAAATCAACAATACTTTCATCAAATGCTCAGTGCTGGAACTTGGTATCACTCCGATATATTCAACTGTTTACCTACTCAATAAATTCTATTCGATTATTATCAATCACTAGAATTTCCGATAAGTAAGTGCACTCGCTACGAACTTACAAAGAATGTAAAGCAAATAAAGTTTGTGTTGCGAAACGGTGTCCCTTATCGACTGATACGGGATAAGGATTAGTGCTACCATCACCACTTGATTGATCATTAGATAAATATGACATAGTATCTGTTTGAGTGATTATACCAACCGCTGATAACTTATACCCCGATCAAAGCTCAACTAAAAATCGTTCAAATAACTCATATCGCCGATTTATCCATAAGAACGGCTAAAACGACTGCGATAAAGTTCAAAACCTAACGACGTCCCCGTCTCTATCGAGACCTATTTATGATGGCACGATACAATCAAGATTTATAACTTTTATTGCGACCCAATGCGTTTCGTTAACGTTGACATCCGTATCGCTAATCAATAATTTACCACAGATAATCGCGCTTCGCATCGATTTACGGAGAAGCCAACAATTCGTACCGTTTTCCGAAATTCTCAATTGTCCAATTGGCTTTAGCGAGATAAGTCTATACAAGTCGGTTGCTTAGAGCGGAATCAGACAGATGACTGCAACGGTGTTGGTTTGCGGCAATAATTCAAAAGCATCACGATAACGCCACGCGTCATTTGAGCTCGAATTCGGAAGAGCATTCAGGGGCATAGGCAAATGCTTCCTTTGATGTGAGCGGAGCGGACGCGTTTGTGGAAGTCGGGCTCGCCTCGGGCATTTCATGCGGTGCATCTCTGTCCGATATGGATTGACACGATGCGTTTTAATCAATTAGCATGCAAAACGCAGTTCACGAGCCAGTGAGCAGTGAAATAAGCGGACCGCGCAGGCCACCGTGTCGCTGCGTTTTTGAATGCTCTCCGATTACAGACTGCTTTTTTCGGTACGTTTTCCGTATGATAACTTCATAATCGGGACGAAGGGTCGCGCTCTGCACTTCGTCCGGACGGTTTAGTCTTAGTTAATTTGATATCATGGTGATATCCGGTGTCTAGATGAGCATCTGAAATCCGTTCATGCTACATTGACATTGCTGGATATTGCAACAAAATTCGGTCCCAATTGCGTGTTTGTTATCGACCAAAATTAGAATTATTGTCACATGGCAGACGAATTTTAATCACGATATTGTGTATAACAGCAAACACGCAAGTGATTAAGTTCGATTACCGTTCAGGTCGACAAATTAATTCTGGTGTTCTTAATTGGGCAGACGCTTCGAGCGATAAGCGGACGAATGAATCGATATTATCGACTTATTGAAATTATGTCAGCTGATAGCCGGTTTGAATAATTGATCCGTTCGAGTCTATGACTAACAGAATAACCAATCAATCATTAATCATATGTTTGCGCAACACGACGAGCTCTGGCCCGTTTTTGGTAATTTTCCTATTGCGCGATATTATCGTAACTGTCGTTTTAAAATGTTGCTTTTCCCATTCAACCTAAATTTCAAGTTTTATCAAGATTTACGAATGTATTGTTTGTCTGTTTTCGCTTGAGCAACCGACTTTACTTTTCAATTTTAATTTGTTCCATTGACCTGTAATAGACGGTTATCTTATATCTTAATTGAACCTGTTGCTGAATGTTTGAAGCTATACAATTTACTACCAGGAATGAACATTCTAACTTTGCTACATAAATTATATGTACATTCTAAAGATAGCCGCTCTTATTGTTGCCAATTATTGAGACGAGTTTTATAATAATAGAAGAGATAACATATTTTTTACACACAATTTGAAAAGAACTGCTTTAGACTAAACTAAGTATCTTCTCTTTGTCCACAGAAGAAGCCACAAGTCCAGACAGCGGCGTGAAGGATCACCACCGCGAGAGGGGGGCGGTGGAGAGAGAGGATGAAGCCTCCAGGTCCGCCTCCCCCGCGTCCCGCACCTCTCCGGCACCTGACGAGAGGGACATCGAGCACAGTATACCGGCTACCCTCATACAGGACCCCAATGCAGAAAGGTAATGTCTTAACACTTGATCAACCTTTCTTAGGAAGGTCATGAGTTCCTTAAAATAGGAACAGTAAAGTGGTTCAGCCTTTCTTTGGAAAGGTTTTCATGAATTCCTTAAAGTGGGAAATAGAAGAAGACAAACTGATATTCTATTCGTAGGTATCTGATGATAGGATAGTTCCTTCCTTATATTGTTATTATCTTTTTAAATAATAGGCATATTTAATAAAAATACCTATAATCAGTTTTTATCGAGCCATCAGAATGTGTAAAAAATAAATATCGAAAGCTCAATAAAACAAGCATTGTTGTCTTTTGGGAACAAGTAATATCGATAAAATTCGCATTAATGAATCATTAAGCTATCAGAACTATCATTCAACGCAACCGCGACTGCTAAGAGCATTGTCTGCTTGACGGTGGTCTCGCCTTCAATCCTGGTGTCCACTTTAACGATCCCATTGTTTTCGATGATCAGTTGTCAACTGCTGTCCACGACGCTATGGAACCTACCAATCATAACGACCTCAACGCTCACCTCTATCTCCAAGAATTAAAGTTCACAACTGACCGTATTGTAGTTCAATGATTTATGGCCGCTCCAAGAATGAATGGCTGCGATAGTGACAGCTAGTAGGTAGTGACACTAAAAATGATCAAGAACTTTACGTTTGACACTCCATCAATATATGTTTAACTGAAGAAGCTCCGTCTCCTGGATAGTCAGGAGACAAGATTGATCGAATATGCTAGATAATGGTCGCTGGAGATAAAGTAATATCGACGATTATTATAACCTTGTTTGTAATTTACGTGCCATTTTAAAATGTCACTTACGGCCTCAACCACATTATTGATTAAGGACAAATAGATACAGTTTTGTTTTAGATTAAATTAAAATACTCAGAAGTTATAGATTTTAACAGGTGTTTAAAAGATTAAATAATTTAGATAAAAAAAACCACGATGTCGTACAGGAAATCAGTTCGATATCAGAAATCAAATATACATTTTATATATGTATTTAAACAGATTTTCATAATTATATTATCTTTAAGTAGTCTAATAGTGATAAAAACAAATAAAGTATATTAAAATATGTTAGGAGAGTCATAAATAATAATCAATAATGGTTAATGTATAATTTATAAATCCGAAACGGCTTCGAAATACACGAATTATGGATGAAACTCAACAACTTAATTAGGAACATAAATGTTTATGAGGAATAAAAACTATAAGACCAAGGGCAGCCGATTTTTATCGCTCGGACGATATTGCTATCGTAAAATCGACTCTTTTGCATATAGGTTTAGTATTATGGATGGATTGTAAAGTTTTCTAAACAGCAAATAATGTATTGGCAGGCTATCTACGCTCCCTGTTCCATCACTGTCAATTAGCTGCAGTGAGGAGACGTCATCAATCATAAACATTCTCCTCTAGAATATCCATCTCAGATACTATTGTTTAGATTTTCGATTCGTTTTTTGTATATCAATTAATCAGGTGATCTGTATCACGCTGATATTATCACGAACAAACCTAAAATGTTCATTTTTAACATGTTTAATTGGGTAAAAAATTGGTTGCAATTAAGAATTTCTTTATTCTGATAATAAACTGGCCAAAATTATTAGTAATGCACTTTTATAGCTTCAGACATCTGGTTGCTTTATAATTCACGTTGTAACTGTGAAATTATTCAACAATGACAGGTGTCCCCGCGCAAATGGAGATCGTATGATCTGACGCTGTATTGAGTGACAGCACGACGCTTGAAAATATATTTGTTTTTGGTAAAATCATATTTTTCGAACGTTTTTGTAGTTATAAAAATCGTGAAATCTAGATGGTATCAATTCTTATAGAAAACAATACACTTAAATACTAATAAAACAAGAATATTTCCAGTTTAGAAAATTTCATAATTCAAGTTTTTAATTGAAATCCAATATAATATTATGTACCTAAAATCTATCTGAGATCGCTTTAAATGTAGTTTAGTCACACTTTATAAGCAGTGTCCCAATTTAAACTCTCCATAAAAACTCTTTTATATCAATAAACGCGGTAACTTTGCCATTTTTTACCTATAAGGCATTTAAATGTGCGCCTGTTTCCGAAAGTGTGCGTGCCGAATGTGTGGGGAAAGAGTATAATACCTGTCACATAAATATAAGTGATTGATTGACCCGCACCCAACTAATGCTTATAGGAAGCAATAAACAGCTGGCGATCCGTTTGAAATTTCATACGTTTGTTTCAAACTCGACTTGCTTATGGTTACCATTAGCTTAATTATACTTTTAAACTACTATTTATTAGTTTTGTGAATTGTATTTTTGGGTATCATGAATAAGTTTTTTCCAGTACGATAAACAAGACATTTTCCTTTGTCAAACGCAGCAATCTGTTCATGATACACGTAAATCCGTCCCCTGTCCCCTGTCTGTCCGCGGTGAAAGGCCTCGTCCCCGCGTGTCGCTGCGCGCTTTCCTCGTCACCGTCTCCTAATCCCATAAGTCGACAATCTTACATCAAACATTCATTTAAATTACAAACGTCGATGAGTTATCGTATCGATAACTCATCAAACTTTTGATCGGTGTCACGACGGTGACTCAGCTATGCGCCAGCTACACTGTCGGCCTGTCGGCCTGTCAACGAAACGATCGCCCGTCATTGCACGTCCACCTCGCGCATAGCACGCACGCTTGCATTACGCAGCGCACCACCCCTCGAAGCCGAATACGTATACCCGTCTCTCTCCTCCGCTCCCATTCGTCCGTTAGCCCGGCGGCCGTCTCTGTCGCTCGCGAGGCGTGCGGGGGGAGGGTGTTGCAGGCGGATCGTAAATCACGAGGCATCTCATTCCACGCGGGACCGCCGCCGCCGCCGCAGGCACCGCGCACTTCCTTCTCGACCGCCGGCCGCATCTTTCGTGTCGTGTTTACATTTTCAATAGTTCTTAGGAAGTCTATCTGTTCTCATGTTCAAAGTGTTTCAACGATTGTATTGTGCTCATTAATGGATTCGAGAACGCTTCACCATTCGACGTTTTGAAATTTTCGAAAACATTTCGTCGAAGATGATTGTTGAACCTGACCACGTGAGGTACGATTTTTATTTATACAAGTGCACTTTTATTTTGAATGAATATTATTTGAATTGGAAATTCTATCAATTAGTTACGGCTTAGTTATTCCGTTAATGTTTGTTTTTATCACCGTCTTCGATTTAGGTACATATAAATTTATTTTTGTTGTGTTTGCTGACAAAATTATTGTTGAAATATGTTTCTCTCTAATCAATGTTTAATGAACGTTTGACAATGATATTTCAAGACACACTAAAGGGAAATAGTTTCTTCCAACACCTGTGCACTAAACTGCTGTAAAGTTGGCGTATACCTAGTTGGCAACTCTGATGCGAACTCAAATATCCTAATCCTTCTATTTTCGTTGACAAGATTTATTTTTATTGTCTTCATATCGGAATATGTTACATCAGTCGATATCTTTTATTGTCTCATAAACATTGATAACTTATACCTTCCTCTATTCACGCTAATAAACATTTATCAAGGAATTATCTTCGATTCTCTTCTATAACTATAATTGCCAACATTCTTATATGATGACTAGTACAGATTTCTATTGTCAATTGTTTTATTTCGTATTCAAATTTAAAGGATGCGATGAGTGTTATCTTACAATTTAAATTAATAACGTAGAGCTAGTCTTGTAGGCTTTAAACATCTAATTTACAAAATAATAGCCTTATAATATATGAGGTCACTTTAGGTTGACTCCACTTATATGAATGTTGATGATGATTCAATTTCCATAAAGCTATAATCGAATTTAAATGGGATCCTATTAACAGTTCTTTTGAAATAGAAAGTTTTTTCAAGAGATCAACGTCATATTTTATTAATTTTAGTGATAAAAAAATATTTATAAAAGACATTGTAATTATAAATAATGACACAGTGTCATGTTCAACATGTGATTGACTATTTTTGAAATCTCATTTAAATGTAAATGTCTGTTAAAACTTCAATAGGATGTATTAAATTATAAACACAATATAATGTTCATCCATAAATATTATGTTAAACGATAATATACAATCGTGTTCTCACACACGAATATCTCGAAACCGGTTTCGCTACAAATGAAAAGCGAAATGATAATTTAATTCATGGATTACGATGTGTGTATTTATAGTTGTCGTTTTTGTCAACAGGGAGAGTCCGAGATGTTTGTCGCGGGAGTCGTCCGGCGCGCCCCGGTGCCCCTCCAACGACTCGGTGTACTCCGGCCGAAGCGCGCCCAGCCTCCCGCTGCCGGCTGCGCTCTCCGCCGCCCTCCCTGCAGCGCTTCCAGCCGCTTTACTCCCCCCGCACTCGGCCGCTGTAGCCGCCTACCTCGGCGCTGCAGCCGCTGCGGCACAACAACGTCTTCTCATGTCTTGCCAAGAAGACCTGACCGACGCGGAACGCGCAGACGCCGTGTTGGACTTCAGTACAAAACGAAGTGAGTCACCCCATGACGATGATGATATGGACGGTGATGATGCCGTCAATCTTAGTAAGAATGAAAACGGGCCTTTAGATTTATCTGTCGGCACCAGAAAGAGAGGACCAGAGGATTCGCCGTCTCCGGTTCCAACGAGAAAAAGTTCTAGGTCTGCAGATTTTAAGCCTCTTGCGACGCCTTGGACCACACCCGTTGCTCCACATTTGCCATATTTCGCTGCCGCCGTAGCCGCAGCAAGCCTCTCACCTAAAGGGGGTGTACCCGGTGATTGGAATGGAAAACTTAAGCACGGTGCACCGACCCCCAGTGATGCGACAAAAGCTCTCGAGAAGATGAGCGAACTGAGTAGGTTAGGTGGAGAAGAATTATTTAGATCTGTTCAGAGTGCAGCATTAGGTGCTGGATTAACACCGAACGCTGCCGCTCGACATTCAGCTTGGCAATCGCACTGGCTGAACAAGGGCGCAGACCAGACTAAAGATGTTTTGAAATGTGTCTGGTGCAAGAAAAGTTTTAATTCATTAGCTGATCTGACAGTTCATATGAAGGAAGCTAAGCACTGTGGAGTGAACGTACCGGTACCTCCCACGTCAGGTGCCCCCATGCCATCCTCTCTGCAGCCGCCATCGAGCTCGCCTTCGACGCCGTCACATAATTCTTCGTCTTCAAGTAGTTCATCTAAGCCTAATCATAATGATCTTAATATGCTTATTAAAGAAAATATGCCAATACCTAGAAAGTTAGTTCGCGGTCAAGATGTATGGTTAGGAAAAGGAGCTGAACAAACTAGACAGATATTGAAATGTATGTGGTGTGCTGAGAGTTTCCGATCATTAGCAGAAATGACTAGCCATATGCAGCGTACCCAGCATTATACAAATATTATATCACAAGAACAAATTATTTCTTGGAAGTCTTCCGATGATGCTAAAGGTTCAAACTCGAGCACACCAGGTACTAATAACGCTGTTCCTCCCACCACGGGGACGAGTAGTCATGTAAGCGCAGTTTTAACTTGTAAGGTTTGCGACCAAGCGTTTAGTTCTTTAAAAGAGTTGAGTAATCACATGGTTAAAAATTCGCATTATAAAGAACATATTATGAGATCTATTACTGAAAGCGGGGGTAGGAGACGTCAGACACGTGAAAAACGAAAAAAGTCGTTACCTGTTAGAAAGCTACTTGAACTCGAGAGAGCACAACATGAATTTAAAAATGGCGAAGGTAACAGCGTCCCAATGGGAAAGCCCATTAGAGACTTCGGTGCTGGAAGCCGAATTACTTGCGAAAAATGCGGTGATAAAATTGAGACTGCACTATTTGTAGAGCATATACGTCAATGCATAGGCGCGCCCATGTCTAATAGCCAAAGGAATTTTCTGAAAAGCGCTCTTCTTTCCAATAACATTATTCCACCTGATGTTCCCGGACACGTTACACCGACTAGCCGCGATGGCCGTAAGAGTATTAATGATGAAATACCTTCTCCAGGTTCTGCGCACCACCGCTCTCCTTCATCTATTAATGAATCTTCTCCTAGTTCCAAAGACCATAACGCTAGTAACGATAAAAGCTCTTCGCCATCGGTTCTTAATGCTATTGAGCAATTAATAGAAAAGAGTTTCGATACACGTTCACGGCACTCGGTGCCCGGCATGCCTGGCGGTGCTTCACACGCTCCAATCGGCTCAAGTATCTTAAAAAGGTTAGGTATAGATGAAAGCGTAGATTATACAAAGCCTCTAGTAGATCCTCAGACAATGAACATGTTGAGAAATTACCATCATCAGCAAGGCTATGGCCGTCGCGAGCGTAGCGGTAGCGAATCCAGTTCAATGTCTGAACGTGGAGGCAGTAGAGTGGAATCACTCACTCCCGATAGAAAGCTAGATTCATATCACATGACCCCGCGCACCACGCCCGACACCCGCGGCTCTCAGACCCCGGCGTCTGAAGATAGACCTGCTGAAGTTAGGATAAAGAAAGAGGTTACTGATGATGATGAGCGCGAAAACGGTGTAGATTTGAGCAACCAGCCTGTTAGGGTTAAAACTGAAGTAGACGATGACGAGGAGCAAGCTAGGCCAAATAGTTCGGTAGATGAAGATGTCAAACCCGCTGTTACTAAGCGTGAAATAGAAGGTCCAAGTCCAGTGCCTAGTCCGCGCAGTCCTTCCAGTGATCGATCTGCCCCTACTCCTGGTACAGAGCGAAAGCCAGCATCTAGTTTGGGAGCACTCTCCTCTATGTTCGATAATTTAGCCGGTGGTGCATCATCCAATGAACCCAGTTCTTCCCGTCGCAGCGGTAGTCACCCGCTCGCAGCTTTACAAAAACTTTGCGATAAAACTGAAACAAATTCCAACAGAGCGCCCGCTCCTGCCCCTTCCCCCGCGGGCCCTCCGAGCATCCTAACTTTCAGTTGGGCTTGCAACGACGCTGTCGTCACTGACTCCATAATGAAGTGTGCTCTGTGCGACACGCCGTTCATTTCCAAGGGTGCATACCGACACCATCTCTCCAAAATGCATTTCGTGAAGGACGGCGCGTTGCCCGAGCCTGTCCCGATGAAGGCGCCGCCGCCCGCCGCGTCCCCCGGCACGCACAAGAGCGACGGCTCCAACGCGGCCTCCCCGCAGGACCCGCGCAGTCCCTCGCAGTCGTTCGACGAGAGCCCGCACTCCAAGTTTCTCAAGTACACGGAGTTAGCGAAGCAGCTGTCTAGCAAGTACGTGTAAGTGTGACGTGTCCGCCGGGCCATCAGATGTGATGATACCATATCCTGCATTGAACCTTCATAGGTTTAGGTCGCATCGCGACGCTAAGTATTTCGAAACTCTTTGCCAATTTAATTATTTAGGTAATCGTTAGAGATCACCGCGTAGAACGGTTAGTGTAATTAATCTAGCGACATAAGTATACGCCAAACGTCTTACGTTCATTTAGGTGTAAGAGAATATTTTTAAAATATTGCCTTTAGTTAAAGAGGTTGTAGCGCGGCCGGCCGGTCGGCTTATCTTCCACGACGTATTGTAATTCCATTTCGATAATTGTAAATATAAGTCACGTTAAGTCTTGAAATTTAGATTCGATCTCTCGTAAAAGTATATTTTTTGCTAATAATCTAAAGGGCGCGTTTCGTCGCGCGACGATTGGCTTGTCGCGTCGCGGCCGTCAGTATTCAGACGAATCCGTTGCAATATCATGTTTCGTGTTACTTAATTTTTTATGTAAATCAGAGTTAGTTAACTGTTCTAAGTTTATCTATGTATATTTTGGAGTTTTTTGTTTTTATATAATTTTTGATATCCGTCGATGCCTGTAATCTCGGAGATCCAATCTCATGGTCGATTCATGTAAATACGACGAAATCGTCACAGGATGCAATATAACAATCTCCTTAGTGTAAATTCGCTGTAGGTCCCTCTCCTCGCGAGATCGCTATTTATTATTTAGACTAAGTAAGTAAATTAGGTAACCCTACTGTGAACACTTGTATACCATTGTATCAGCGCATTATACGGTTGTCCGAATAAAAATTATATTTAAAATTTATTAAAAGTGATATGTTACTATTTTCTTTGAGGACAATTACATTCGTATACGTGTAGGTCTTTTGGTATTGTGAGATTCTTCCAATGTAACAACAGTTATACGATGTGTATATACGGTCTTATGAGTGCAAACTCTTTTATATTTAATAAAGAATATTGTAAACTTGTATTGTGTAAGTTTCAGGCGAATATCATGGAAGTGCGTTTCTGTACATATTGAAAGGTTCGGGGTTGCTAACATCGTTTAGGATATTTGCTAGTCTATTTACTAATTCCCGAGCCTCTGAATGTGTTACGAAGTCGCACGTAATTAACTATAAATGTAACGTTCAAAGTATCATTTAATATTAAATTCAAAAGAATGTATACGCTAGCTCCGACGAGATATATTGCTCATTTAAAGTGGTGTTGAAATATTGATTTTACCAAATTTAATAATCTTATTTAATATTTTATGTTGTATTTCAAAATGCAATTAAAAGCTCAAAGAAATATATATGTTAAATACTTTAAAGGTTATTTTATTTATCATTTCCCCTTGCATTATTGACATCGATTTATATATTGACTAATTAGCGATAAGACATACACATTACACGCACATACAGACAACATGTTTCTGAATATGTAAATTTTTTCCTCAGATAAAGTGAGTGAAGCAAAAATGAAATACAAGAATAGAAATAGACTGTTTTATTATTACTTAATCATTTATAAATTAAATTAAGACAGACCATCTATGGAGAATTTTCTTAGAATAAATGGATATACAATTATAACTACAAATTAATAAGCAGATTTTTTTAAGTACCTAACTTTACAGTGACATGTCTTATTTCAGTATTGCAACTCGATCTGAGACAAGTACCTAATTTGAATTGGAAAATTATGATTATTTTCTTATTATGTTCAAAACAGATTTTAATTTTCAAGTAATAGTTTATTTAAGAACATCTTTAAATAGGTTACATTTTACAGGTTCTACAAAATATGAAAGAGTGTAAAAATACACACATAATATTATATACATAAAACAAGTAGGTACACCCTTTATTTCATTGATGATGCAAATAACGACACAATATGAAATCATTACATACATACTGTTACAAAATTGATTTCTGAAGAACGGAAACAATAAAGAATTCACATTATTTTTTATACATATAACAAGATACGTATTTAGGTTAAACTTTGTAACAGAATATCAAGCCAGTTCAAAAATTTTGCACATATTTTGACATGCCTCCGTTTAAAATGACCCAAAAGCTTTCTCAAACTGCAAGAGATAATGTCCATAATATTTACCTACTAATAATATTTATAACACTCCATACAAGATATTTAACCCAGTGTAGACTGTACTTTATTAAGTATTTTTTTATAGTTTGAAACACATTTCGTCTTAACTCATCAACAGATTAACAACAATTTATTGCTCGCACATGTTTCACGAATTTAAAGTGGAATTACAAATAGGGCAGAATTTTAGTAATACCCATGTCTTAAAATCTAGTATCATATTCGTTTCCTATGTATAATGCTTGCTTTTTGGTGGAATAGTAGGTACACATTATGCAGTTTATTCAATTTGTGAGTATTCTAAATTATTAAGTAGATACACTTCAAGATACACAATAAGAAACTGATATATTATCGTTTATTTTTTATCTACCTATGTTCTATTTAGTATGTAATGATTTCATATTGTGTCGTTATTAAAAAAAAAAAAATATTTCAAAGTAAAAAAAAGTATTGATTTAGTTATAGATATCAATACTAATAACACGTAGATAATAACACAATAAGACAAATCTTAGGTAATCATTCCCGGCTTGCCGATTTTTCCAAGAGGAAAAAACATCCCAGTAAGTATGTTTTTAACTTAGGTTTTTAATAACCAGCGATTTACAGAAAATATCCATCTTTACACCGACCTCTAAAGTTAATATAAATAAATATTTTTTACTGAATATAATGCGACAAAGTACGTGCATACATTACCAGGCTAATTAGTCACTCCACCCCCCCGGGAATCACTCAGACATCTTAACCGAGCGTCGATTTAATCACACTAACGACGCTACATTTCATGTTCGACGTTAAGAATTGTTGACTGTCCATTGCTGGTCAAGTTTGCGAGCGAAGAAATTTAGATGAGAAGCGAGCAGTGGTTAATGATCTGAATTATTTAGTTCTGTTATTAGTTTCGAACAATAGGTTGACACAAATTGTACGATGTGAATGTAATAACATAAAGAAAACTGAAAAATGATTGAACTGATAGAACTTGTACAGAAATCTTATTTCATTTTAAACTTGTACAGAAATCTTATTTCATTTTAATTCTTTAGATGTCTTCAAGAGGTGAGTGAACAGGTACATTCTAGGGAAGCGCGCTCCATCTTAGGCCACATCTCAGCTAATACCATCAGGCGAGAACGTGGCCAAGCGCTCTCCTATTGTACAATAAAAAAAAAATACAATAGTAAGTAATTGAATTAATTTGCTAAGTTTAGTACAGTAACGGTAATTATAATTTAAACTATATACCGTTCCAATTCAAATTCCATATCAACACATATTACTTTGTAAACAATTTAATAAATATAGACCAATTTGAAATAATGGATAGAGCTTTTTATACTATTAGCGCCATCTGTTGTCAATTTTAATGTAATCAAATAATAAGTCAAGTATTCTCAATCTGAAATTCTATACCTCATATGCATCAGTCCTTGGTTAAACCCACAGATCACAGAAACTAAAGGGAGATATGGTTAGGGGGCGGGGCCGGTGTCGCAGCAATATGTACAAAAAGAGAACAAACTGTAGCGGTGCTGTATACGTACGTCACTTACAATCTAGTGTGCGAACGAATAGTCGCTCTCATATTTTTGTGTGATGACACGCACACAACGCGAAGTATTGTTTTGATTTTGTTTACTGCAGTTGTGTGCGTAAATTTTTTATGAGACACGGTTTCGTACTCAGCGCAAGCGATTGGCATCTCTCTAGATCTCTATGGTTAAACCCTACACAGATATAAAGCTTTGAAATTTTGTATGATTGCACGTTTACTATGGAACTACTTAACGGATTTTGAAAACTACGAAGCTACATTAATAATTCTGAGTGACAATATAGCCCATATTCATCAGTCTTCTTACTCCATCCCAGACGAAGCCAGATCAAGCAGCTAGTTACATAAAAGCTACGGTCATTTACACCCACCCGACATTTTTCGCTCCACAAAAGACTCATTCCTTGGCAAAAGGGTTAAACAGTTAACCCTTTGACAAATGCGAGGCTATCGTTAACATCAATCCGCTTATTACCCCAACTAAATCATTTATTGTGCTAAATCTCGGTATTTATTCAGCGGGTCGAAGAGACCGATCACTCAAGCGTCGGTCGCCGGTGACGGGTTAACGAGGAGATTTTTAAGGGTTACCTCTATAGAGTGAGTGTAGAAGTTGGTCTGAAACTTTCAGTGATAATTTTAAGAAGAATTACAATAATGAGTGCAATTGAAATTTGAAAGTAAATACAATAGTAAATAAAATTAGTTTTTTATAAAACTTATAGGCTATTCGGGTAACGTGGATACGTAAGTATATGTATATTTATATTTCAATATTTTAAGATGTTTCCTACTGAAAATATTCTCGACAATTGTAATGTTAAAACAGATGTGGTTTGGTATATCCATACTGCCATTTTATTTCTCTTTTAAACTGTAATCTAGATTAACTAATAAAATATCGTAATCGAAAAAAACGCTAAACATAAATAATTCAACAAATTATAATAACTTCCGTCTCACTTTTGAAAAAAAATTATTAATAAATTTATTTTTGAGTTCAAAATGAAAAGTAGAACTGCATGCTAAATAATAAATACATAATATGTGTGCTGACCTCATATTTTTTAATACAAAAAGCACAATGCAAAAAAAATGATTTTAAAGATTTTTTCTTAATATGAATACAGAAAAAAAATCTTTAAAATCTATATATGAAATTGAAAAGAAAAATGAAAATCGTATTATAAGGTATAAATAAGCAATTTTCCTGTAGGTATATACTTACATTATAAACTAAATTTAAACCGCCTTCCTTACTTGTTTTGGGTACGGATTTCGACTTGACTCTACTTTTCAAAGGAGTTTTAAATTTTCGTTGAAAAAAGTAACTTTTCAAATGTAAAAATTAAACACTTATAAGGTATTTTCATGAATTCCCATTATCAAATTAGACACAGACAGCAGGTTTCAAATGAAATAAAAATTATCAAAATCGTTTCACCCAGTCGCAAGTTACAAACATTAAAAAAACATACATTCGAATCTTACGACTTACAAATTTTATGTCTTCTATATTAGTATAGTTGTAAAAGTTGTAAATTGACTGTGTGGGAGTAGCAGGTGATCATTCTTCTCTATCTAAATTTAATACAGTATAAAGTGTCGTATACATAATATTTTAGTTTAGAAACGATGAACGAGATCTTTTACGAAAACTGCATGTTTTAAAAGTAGGTTATTGGTTGATCTATACTATCTATACTTAATATTATAAAGCTGAAGAGTTTGTTTGTTTGAACGCGCTAATCTCAGGAACTACTGGTCCGATTTGAAAAATTATTTCGGTATTAGATAGCCCATTTATCAAGGAAGGATAGGCTATATATCATCACGCTAAGACCAACAGGAGCGGAGCGCTGCGGGTAAAACCGCGGGGCACAGCTAGTAAATACATAAAAACAGAAACCATATACATAACTCCTTAATCACACGCTTTTTAGATTCACCTGTATGTTGGTATGGTTGTATGTAACCGACTCCTTTAGATAAAACTTAGACCCATTTTAAATGTGTAGATTTAATTCAAACTTTCTGCTGCTCAAGGATCGGTGACAATACAATTATTTCATGAGTTCATCGTATTCAAGTGTGCTTTTTGGCTTTTTTAACTAAAACTATTATTATGTGAGTCGTTACGTTACCTACCATAAATATGTATCTCCATGGTATGGAGTTTATTAGTATAAGCAGGCTGCAGGCACAATGTACGTAGCTACTTTTACAAATATACTATTATCGTTTATAACAATTAAATGCACATGTTTTGCTAATTTCAAATACAATAGAAAGAGCACGTATCTTGAATTACAATTGCTAGGTATTTTGATTGCATTTCCAGTCAAACTTGTAGAGACTACCTATTCTTATAGATACGTTTAACATAGATACTACTGTTTTGAACGTATCCTTACTTATATTATTAATGCGAAAGTATGTTTGTTTGTTTTTTTTTCACGCAACGGAGCAATTGTTGGATATGATTTTATATGTCTGGAGATAAGTAGGAGACTAGAACACTCTCTGTGTCACGGACATAAGCTACATACTACATACTACTACTACATGCTACATAAAGCTACTTTTTACCTCGGTGAACCGTGAAAATTAGGAATTTCCATTGAAATTTCCTCTATGATCTTATGTATCTGGAGATGGCTAGAGTGACATACCACGGCTTCTTACCACGTGAACCGCGAAAGATTTTCATGGGAATTTCCTCTACAGGCGAAGCCGCGGGCAGAAAGCTAGTTTTTAAAAATTGCACTAATGTTTGTCAAATTTGCGATCTTCTTGACCGCATTATCACGTCGGGCGACATCTGTCGTTGATCGATGAACATGTGTCGAAGCGACGGACAAAAAGAGCGATCATTAATCAAATTATGCGATTTTGTGCAGTTGCACGCGAAATAATATATTTTTGTAGTTCTGCACGTTTGGGGTAATTTATTGATTTTGTGTAAGGACTGTTTGGTTGGGATTTTGGACTTTATTAATTGATATTTGTTCGGACAATTAAAGGTAATGGCTGCAAGATCGATATCATTTTAGAATTAATTTTCGATTTACAGAATAGTTATGATTATCGAAGATAGTGCAAAGTAGGTTGAAGGTTCTTGTGTTTTCAATGTACAGCTAGTATATATGTAATATGTTATTTATTATATAATAAATATTATAAACACAAATTAATTCACTGTAATTCGTTTAATCTTACGTTTCTTAGGTACACTACACATATAGTCACAAACAACAAATAAACCTTTCAGTTATTTACTTTTCTCCTTTTCACACCTTCAAGTGTGACCTTTCACACCTTCATTCACAACACAAAGTTTCATGACTCTATAACTATACTCAAATTCATCAAAATCAATCCAGCCATTTAGTATACCAATATAGCCACATAAAAACATAATATCTTGATTGATATGTTACCTCTAATTAATTGATACGACGTATAAGACAAGACTGAATCTTTTGAACTCGTATGCTGGAATACACATACCCTTCAATGCCCTAAGTCCTAAGACATATGAATCACGCGCTAAAATAACCGGGATAAATACAAAACGCTTTGTCCATCGACGATGACGGATGGGCGACGCTTCCGTGGCGTGGTGACGCTCCAGATGTCGTCGGTGATGAATCGATGACATCTTGTATTTTGAGCAGGTGACTTCTTATGTGGAATAGGTTAACTAGTTGGATAGACGTGGTATCTTCCGACGATCCTTCTACTTTCTAGAAGGGTGTGAATTAATGGGTGCAGAGCACAGATCACAGAAAAGTGAGTGACCTTGAGCTTCAATAAAAACAACAGTGGTATTTGAATGAAATAGGTCCTAGGACAGCAACACAAATGACGATGGAGTGTGACTAGTAGAGACGAAAATGTAGTTGAAAATTTATCTGTCCATTATCCATATCACCACTGCTTCAATTGATGAAGAAGTGCAGAATGGCATGTCCATCTGCCAACCCGCATTTGGCCAGCGTGGTCGATTATGGCATGAATCCTGATAAAATATTTCTGTCCTTATAATGAATATTATAGTTCGATGACAGTGGTGATGAATTTGGAATGTAATTCTATGCATGAGCTTACCTCTTCTTCATAGCAAGGAAAGTTAACCTCTTCATTTTATTTATATAAAATAGCTATGAAAAAAATAGATTTCATTCATTTATAACACACAATACTACATTTTATGGATCTTCAATTTTTCTCGGACCTGTTCCACTTTGAATAAAAATATAAAATAACTTAGAATTAACAAAGCTTTCGAATACTGACAGATTGATAAATCACAATTTTATCAAACAATTTAAAGAGGACAATTCACCAAGCATAGCAATAACAGTAATTTTAAGAATCAATTAATAATTAATATGGAATTTATTTCACCATAGATAATGTATTCCCTTATAGTTTCGACCAATATGTCATAAAAAATCACTTTCTCCTTTTAACTTTAAAACGTCACAAATAAACAAATTAACGTAAGTAACTATTTATTTTGCATATTTTGAATAATAATTAATTAGTACGCATTAAATTAATAATTAACTCATATAAAAAAAAATGTAAATTTACTCAGATTTTATGTGTTTATAAATATTATTTTAATGACTTGTGAACGTGAAAATATTAAATAACTGCTCTACTTTACAATCCAAATATTCAATGAGGCACGTCCTAACAATATAAACATGGTAATATCAAAACTAAACATATAAAAACAATACAAAAAGCAAATTATAATACGCATTAAATCACGTCAATCACTCCATTTGGTATTTTTGTTAACTTCTTAACCCGTCAATGACATTTCGTCGACGTTTGATTGAGTCGTGAGTAGGGTCGCTATTTGTGTTATTGTGACAGAATCAGGTGCTCGCTCTGAATGGTCCAGACTGACATTTCATATTTGAGCTCTTAATTTGATCTCATGTCTGCCACAATGACAGTTTAATTTTTAAATGTTACTATTTCGTAATATTACATTCACTCAGCGCTTAATCATTATTTATTAATTCCAAAACGTAATCATTTTTATTAAAAGTCTATATTAGGTAATTCGCGATATGATACACTTTTGGTTTTATTGATTACTTATTGATGTCTCAAGGAGTTTATAAATAGGCATTACGTAGTGTAATTAATTCAGTATTTTTGCATTTTATAATTTATTAAACATATTTTGTAAACGAAATGATTACGGTTGTATGGAAAATATCTCAAAGCTGTATTTCTAATTTTGGAAATAAAATGTCACTGTCTACTTATAGATCGTCGTCGCGGTCGTTCGACCTAATCAATAGAGTATTTAAAGTAAAAGCGAACAGATTATATTCATATTTGAAACCGTTGATTCATCAACGAAAGTAATTTTGAGATGTGTAACAAATAATTTATCGCATGTACGTAGTTTTTGCATTGGAAATGTCAAACATAATCACAACAATCCACAATGATATTTAGTGCAACGTCCTTTGCTTGCAATTTATTAAAATTAAATTCGTATCTTATGACGTTAATTGAAATTAAAATGTGGCCAGAATCCGAATCGACCTCGCCCTGTTTAAAACAATATTCATAACCGACTAATTTACGTAGCACTTAATCGATTGAAAAATACCCTCGACAAACGGTGGGTGTTAGTGTAATTTGAGTCTTAAGGTAATGCAATAAGGTCGTGAAATGGGTTTCGATGAAATATGAGAGGTACAGTCGCCGTCAACAGTGATTGATGTGCGCTGACTGACGTGTGCACGAAAGTAGGGTGTGAGGGCGCGTGGGATAAGATTGGAGCGTTTTTGTTCCTTTTATGCGCTGAATCTTAGTAATTTTGATTAGATTGAGTTGTTATAAATACAGATCCGTATATTATTTAGAATGAGAAAAGACTCAGATTTTGAGTGTAATATTTTCAGTTTACTATGCTGTGTTGTATGTGTTTTTTATGTATTGCTATGTATTGTTTGCTTTTAATTAATAGTACATGCTAGATAAACCTAATCATTACATTATTTAATAGCGACTCTTAATATTGCAAATTTCTAAATTATAATATCGAAACAGGAAACTACTGTCATGTATCAAGATTATTTCATAATTTTTAATCAGTAATAACGTTATTTTACGAATAACTTATTATTATAGTAGTACTCTTTACACGAGTTCTTTATAGGCTAGAGAGCCCGCTATATCTTTTAACTTGGCCAAAAAATAGTTGGTAGTTCAGTAAACACGGTTGTTGGAATACAAGGTGA